>CABHPP010117706.1:0-32889 GCA_902168425.1 Peromyscus attwateri | reverse complement strand
GACCTCTACAGCTCAGGGAAGGGGTGTAGACCTCACAGCCAGGGAAGAGGTGTAGATCCCTACAGCCAGGGAAGGGGTGTAGACCTCTACAGCTCAGGGAAGGGGTGTAGACCTCTACAGCCAGGGAAGGGGTGTAGACCTCTACAGCTCAGGGGAGGGGTGTAGACCTCTACAGCTCAGGGAAGGGGTGTAGACCTCTACAGCCAGGGAAGGGGTGTAGACCTCTACAGCTCAGGGAAGGGGTGTAGACCTCTACAGCCAGGGAAGGGGTGTAGACCTCTACAGCTCAGGGAAGGGGTGTAGACCTCACAGCCAGGGAAGGGGTGTAGACCCCTACAGCTCAGGGGAGGGGTGTAGACCTCACAGCCAGGGAAGGGGTGTAGACCTCACAGCCAGGGAAGGGGTGTAGACCTCTACAGCTCAGGGGAGGGGTGTAGACCTCACAGCCAGGGAAGGGGTATAGACCTCACAGCCAGGGAAGGGGTGTAGACCTCACAGCCAGGGAAATAGACCCCTACAGCCAGGGAAGGGGTGTAGACCCCTACAGCTCAGGTCAAGAATTCAGAATGTCTGCCATTGGCAGAACAGCTCAGCTAGGAGAGTGGTGGGCTGAAGAATTAGAATGTTAAATATCTATAGGTCAGATTTAGTAGAAGGAAGAGGACTTACTGAAAAGTGACCTCATTAGGACTTTCCCAAACTTCTGTTCTCTGCCATTGGTTTGCCTCTTATTAAAAAGAACAAGGCCGGAGAGATGGTTCAGCTGTTAAGAGCACTTGCTGCTCTTCCAGAGACCCTGGGTTTGGTTTCAGCATCTACACTGGACAGCTCATAACCTCCTATAACTCCATCTTCAAGGGATATCATACCTTTTCTAGCCTCCAAGGGCACCCACGTACACATACACTCACACAGTCACTTACTTATAAATGTAAATAAAATAAAGCTTTGGTCAGGCTAGATGGGACACGCCTTTAATCCCAGCACTCTAAAGGCAGAAACAGGCAAATTTTTATGAATTTGAGGCCAGCCCAGTCTACATAGTGAGCTCCAGGCCTGCAGGACCAATCAGATCTAAGACCCTTTATGTAAAGTATAATAAGGAGATGGAATGTCTGTCTGTCTGTCTCTCTCTCTCTCTCTCTCTCTCTCTCTCTCTCTCTCTCTCTCACTCACACACACACACACACACACACACACACACACACACACACACACATACATCCTCTCAGATGACTCCAGCTTGTGTTAAGTTGACATAAAAATATTCCCCCCTAGAACAGAGCAGGCAGAGGGTAAGGACAAGGAGGAGGAGCTGGGATCCAGTGGAGATCCTTCATGTCTTTATGTGCCAAATATCATCTACCCGTCTCCCAGTCCAAGCAGGATGAAGATGTGTCTGCCAGCCGTTTCGAAGATAACGAAGAGCTGAGATATTCATTGCGATCCATCGAAAGACATGCGCCATGGGTTCGGAATATTTTCATTGTCACCAACGGGCAGATTCCATCCTGGCTGAACCTTGACAACCCTCGAGTGACAATAGTAACCCACCAGGTGCGTGACTTTGCAGACATCACAAGGCTGTGGTTTCCTGTCTGTGCTTTCAGTGTGGCGCAGTGATCCGTCCCAACCTCCATGTCCACCTTCTCTGAATGACCAGTCTCCTCCCCTCCCCTCTGTCTGAATGCCCAACCAAACAGCTCGCATTTACCTTCTGCGTGTGCCTTTTCTGTTCAAGGACATTTTCCGAAATCTGAGCCACCTGCCTACTTTCAGTTCACCTGCTATTGAAAGTCACATTCATCGCATCGAGGGGCTGTCGCAGAAGTTTATTTATCTAAATGATGATGTTATGTTTGGTAAGGATGTTTGGCCGGATGACTTCTACAGCCACTCCAAAGGTCAGAAGGTAAGTGCCAAGGTGGGTGGGCACCTCATTGGAACATCAGTATCAGGTGAGGAAAGACATTTCCTCACGCATCTGTGTATGCATTTCTGTATGCAAGTATCAACAGCTATGCATTTGTGACTCCCGAGCTCAGGAGAGTCAGGGTTAAGAGTAAGAACGCGGCCGTGGGGCATTGCTTTCCTGGGTCTCAGAGTACTTTTCTGGCATAGATGAGTTCCTGGGTCCCTTTTCCTCCTTGACCGGGTTATACTTTCTACTGTAGCAAAGTCACTTTGCAACAGAATTGCAGCTTGAGTGACAGCAAAATGACCAGCACACAAAATTAGCTTGAAGTGTGTGTGTGTGTGTGTGTGCTTGAGTGCGTGCGTACGCAGCGCTGGGATGGGAGTGGGGGATGAGGTGGTGGGGGGTGAAGTTTCATGTAAGGTGGCCCGTCCGGCTCAGGCTGTGTTGGAGGAAGGGGAAGGAGACTGAAGGCTTAATCAGGTGGGATGGAGAGACCTGTCTGAATTGAACTGGACTTGTTTGTTTGTTTTCTGTGCTGGGGATCAGCCCCAGGAACTCATCTATGCCAGAAAAGTACTCTATCATAGAGCCAAAAGTACTCTATCAAAGAGCCATTGCCAAGCTCTAGTTTCCGGTTAGATTTAAAATATAAGTTCTGAAATAAGTGTAATGTGCAAAGGAATGATGACTTTAAAATGGGAAGGAGTGTGTTTATCTTCAGTGGATTTAATTTATCAAGTAGCCATGCACTCACTTTGGTAGGTCAGGATGTTGTCCAAAATAATTTGCCTAAGCAGGGCCTTACCGTGAAGGTTTTAGGCCCCTAGCACTCACCCTCTCCTTCCCTCAGCTTTGAGGCGATTATGCAGAAAAGCACTCAGGTTACTAAGTAAGTGTCACAGCAGCAGAGTGACCTCCAGCAGAGCCCCTCCCTCCCTTGACATGTTTTTGTGTTCATATGTAAGTCTGACACGTTGCTATTTTATTTAGAAGTAGATTATAGAAGCATGTCATTAAAACTAACCCGTGAGTCCCTGTTCTCTGAAGCGACTGAAGAGAATAGCCATGCTCGGCAGGTTTAACTGGACAGTGGGCATTGGCAAGCCAAAGGCGGTGCCGAAAATCGGCAGCAGCAGTCTTTGGGAAACTTTAGAGGCTCGATATCTTTCTCAAGATATTTTAATTAGAGAGTAAAAGGTGTCAGAAATTGTATTTCCCTCTTTGATTTTTACCGAAGGTTTATTTGACATGGCCAGTGCCCAATTGTGCTGAGGGCTGCCCCGGCTCCTGGATTAAAGACGGATACTGTGACAAGGCCTGTAACAATTCCGCCTGTGACTGGGATGGCGGCGATTGCTCCGGTAAGGATGTGCTCAGCGTGACTTGTTCGTCTTTTCATCCTTAGTCCTCAGAATACACGCTGTTGACTTCCCAAACCGTGCGGTGAAACATTTCAGAATCCAGACGTTCCTGGTCGGTATGGCCATGTGGCCCCTTTGATGCACGGTATCCATTATTGAATGCATTTCTCTGATGTAGGCTCTGCACTTGAAAATATCTTTTGTTATTACTTAAAGTAGCTAGAATGCTCTCAATTATGTAAACCCAAGGATTATTCCAGCTGGTTCTACAGGAGTCCATGGCAGGAGCTTTCAGGGGGAAATTGCGGTAGGCTGTGAAATGGTCGAAGCTGTAGAATAAATAACCCTTATCTACTTAGCAGCACCCCTCCACCCGCTCACCGTTGGACTTGACCTTGGCACTTTTGAAAATATGTTTACTTACTGCCTTTCAGTTCATAAAGCACTAAATTCTAGAACATTATTTATTACCCTCTTGATTTGGGGGACTCTGAGAAAGAGAGTGGGCACAGATGCCATCATCCTGGTATTCTGGATTAGGAAACGTGTCGACTATTCGAGGAAACGGAGTGTCACAGCTGTGTCTTCATCTTCTCTGTCAGCTGCCCTCTTGTGAAATCTAGGCAGCTGCAGGGAGAGAACACAGGTGTATAAAGCAGACCTAGCAAAACGTTAACGTTTGACGGTGTTAATACCTGTGTCTGGACATGGTATTTTGGGAATTCTGAGTCATGGTCCTTGGAATAATCTCTTTCCCTTCTCCAGCTTGGCTCTACCCGTCTTAATCACCACTGCCTGTACTCTTGCATGTGAACTCCCTTCCCTTAAGACACAGGGAGTCTTCTGTTAAAGGATGGGATGGGCCTCTGTAGCTGCAATCCATGCATCAGTCTTGGTGTTAAAGGATGGGATGAACCTCTGTAACTGCAATCCATGCATCAGTCTTGGTGTTAAAGGATGGGATGAACCTCTGTAACTGCAATCCATGCATCAGTCTTAATGTTAGGGATGGCATGGGCCTCTGTAGCTGCAATCAAAATCCATGCATCAGTCTTTATGTTAAAGAATGGGATGAACCTCTGTAGCTGCAATCAATGCATCAGTCTTGGTGTTAGGGATGGGATGAACCTCTGTAGCAGCAATCCATGCTGCAGTCTTGCAAACATCAGTAAGAATGATGAGCTGTCAGCCTTCACAGTTGTAAGCCCTGTAAGGACTCTTCCTTCCTCCTCCCTCTACAGGTAACAGTGGAGGAAGCCGCTATGTTGCAGGAGGCGGGGGTACCGGGAACATTGGAGTCGGACAGCCCTGGCAGTTTGGTGGAGGAATAAACAGTGTCTCTTACTGTAACCAAGGGTGTGCGAACTCCTGGCTCGCCGATAAGTTCTGCGACCAAGCCTGCAACGTCTTGTCCTGCGGGTTTGATGCTGGTGACTGTGGACAAGGTATGCGTGTTGCCATGGAAACATCAGAAACAAAGGGCTAACCCCACAAATAGGGGAGCACTCGATGGTTGTCATCATTTACAGTGATTCTCAAATGGGCGAAAAGTTGGAAGTCAGTCATTGGAATTTATTGGTTAGGGCTAGAGAGATGGCTCAGAGGTTAAGAGCACTGGCTGCTCTTCCAGAGGTCCTGAGTTCAATTCCCAGCACCCACATGGTGGCTCACAACCATCTGTTGTGAGATCAGATGCCCTCTTCTGGCATGTAGGCAGACATGCTGGCAGAACACTGTATGCATAATAAATAAATAAATCTTTATTTAAAAAAAAATTTATTGATTAAAAATCATGCCACATCTCTGTAGTGAATCAGGGTTAATGTTCCATGTAAATTGCTGTGACCAGCTCAAATGATACGATGAGCCATATCCCCAAACGTTGTATTAGAATTTGTGAGCATTTTTTAAATGGATTTAAAGTCACCCTTAGAAAATAAGAACTTGAACCGAGAGAATTAAGGAAAGGCGGTAAAAATGTCTAATTAAAAAGAAACCATGTTTGTGTTTTCTCCTCCAGATCATTTTCATGAACTGTATAAAGTAACACTCCTCCCAAACCAGACTCACTACGTTATCCCCAAAGGTGAATACCTGCCTTATTTCAGCTTTGCAAAAATAGCCAGAAGAGGAATCGAAGGCGCCTACAGTGACAACCCAATTATCCGACACGCATCCATTGCAAACAAGTGGAAAACCATCCACCTCATACTGCACAGTGGGATGAACGCGACCGTGATCCACTTTAATCTCACACTCCAAAACGCAAACGACGAAGAGTTCAAAATCCAGCTAACCATAGAGGTGGACACAAGGGAGGTGCCAAAGCTGAACTCTACAACCCAGAAGGCCTATGAGAATTTGGGTAGCCCAGTGACACCCTTTCCCCAGGCGGAAATCCCTTTTGAAGACGTTCCCAAAGGGAAACGCTTCCCCAAGGTCCGGAGACGTGACGGAAACACAACAGGGAGATTCCAAGAGGAGGGGAAAATCCCGCTGCTCGTGAACATGTCACTCCTCCCAAGAGAAGCCCAGGTGAGACTGAGCAACTTGGATCTGCAACTGGAGCTTGGTGACATCACTCTGAAAGGATACAACTTATCCAAGTCAGCCTTGCTGAGGTCTTTCCTGGGGAGCTCACCAGATCCTAAAGTAAAACCTCAAGCTAGAAGGACAGACGAAACAAAAGACAATTTGGAGAGCCCACAGGAAAAGCCCTCTCACAAAAGCCCAGGTGGCTTTCAGAGATCGGAGAGATGGACGTCCCCAGTGGGGACAGTGAAGGCGAATGGCCGGGACAATGATTTGAATCCACCCCTGGTCTTGGAGACCAATGTAAGATTTAAGCTGGAGACTCAGGCGCCACATGCACGAGGCATGCATGTACCCAAAGAAGAGCTCCCGGGGAGAGAAGAGGAACGAGGCCGAGTGGAGGGCGATGTTGACAGCCGCATAGCTGTAAATGAAGTAGTGCCCGGACGGAGGCTGCAGCACTACACGCACACTTACCCAGGCTTTTTGCCTTGGGAGAAAAAAAAGTACTTCCAAGACCTCCTTGATGTAAGTTAGAGCCAGCCTTATTCTTTGTCATGCCCCAGGGACATAAGTACTTTCTAAGTGCTGATGTAATAGTAACTACCGTTTGTCGAGTACTTTCCTGTGACCACGACTGAAGTCAGCGCTCTTCTCGAGTGATTTCATTCAATTTTCCCAATAACCCTCATCATAAAAATGCCCCATACTTTTGCAGTCTAGGTAACGGTCCTGATGTGAGTAAGCATTTTAGCCGGGGTGGAGGCTGGGGACGCGGAAGAACAGCAGTGATGTCCTGTCTCCTTAGCTCTGGTACTATTCCAGCTTTACTGGTGAGAAACCTGAGGTTCAGAGAAGTTCATGGGCATTTCCACCACCAGCGCCACCGGCCGAGTAAGCCGAACCTCAGAACCGGGGCTCCTGTCCCTTGTGTCCTATGGGGCCTTCACTTTGCCACGGTGGCCTTTGGGAGTACAGACACAGGACGACCAAGGGGCTGCCAAGCAGGACAGATTGAAAGCTGATAGTGGTGGCCGTGAGGTGTCTCTGTTGAGTCACAGGCAAGGAGTCCCAAAGGAGATGGCCTCAGGAACCGCCACATCCTGTGAGCTGACCCTAGCTGGGTCGGAGTTGACAGACCAAGAAAAGTTGTACGGTCAAGGCTGGATGGCGAAGAAGAACACAGACTGGGGCCTGTGTCTTGTGCCTCAGCACTTTCGGAAGGCATCTTTTGGCCTTGCACGTTGGGCATTTACTAATTGAGTGCAAGGTGGCAGTTCTTGACTGTGTTTCTTTTTATAATTCCCCACCTGTCCTTTAAAAAAGTATAGGAGTGGCTGGGCGGTGGTGACGCACGCCTTTAATCCCAGCACTCGGGAGGCAGAGGCAGGCGGATCTCTGTGAGTTCGAGGCCAGCCTGGGCTACAGAGTGAGTTCCAGGACAGGCGCAAAGCTACACAGAGAAACCCTGTCTCAAAAAACAAAAAACAAACAACAAAAAAAAAAGATAGGAGTTTGACTGTAGACCAGTGAAATTTTCAAGCAGTACAAAAATCTGCCCTGAAAGGGGAAGGACTTCTTGAATCTCCTTCCTTGAGACTGGATCAGTGGCCGCCCTTCCAGTCTTTGCTCCGGGTGCATAAACAAGCCACCTATGCGGTTTCCGGCCCGCAGTGGTGATTGCACGCCATCCGTGCGTTCCCTGTGGTTGCCGCTGACTCGGTCCTTGTGAGAAAGCAGCCTTGGCAATGCCTTTGCCCTGGCAGCAGCTGGACCTTTCCATTATTTGACCACAACAGCATCTCAGCGAGATCTTCCACCTGTCTCGTGCTTGGGTTTTTATTCCATCGTTAGAATCTCTAGGTCACGTCCTTGTAAACTTTGTGTCCTTCAATGTGGCGCCACGTCGTCCTCCACAGGGCACAGGACTGCTCACTGCTCCACCCGCTAACCGGCCGGCCCCTAGTCATTGCCATTCCTCCACACTTTCTTCAGTCTGGGGAGCAAAAAATTGCTTCTGTTAAAGTATGTTCCCATTCTTGGCCAATTGTCTTTGCCCGCGCAGTTCTGCCTAACTGTTTATGTCTCTGTTGTAGAGTGAGCTCAATTTCTTTTAGTCCTATTTATTCAAAACTCAGATGTGTGCTCCTTTGTCACCAGGAAAAGTAGCTTGGCATTTAAAGCCCTGTGAAATTTGTATGGAGATAATTCGTTGTACTGAATTGGCTTTGAAGTCATGTGTTCTGTGACTAGTTTTTAAGGCACACTTAATAGGCCTGTTATATCGCTGTTATTCTCAAGCCAGTGTTTTCCTTAAGATCCTTAAAATGACCTGACAGCATGAAGTTCACTCACCTTGAGGACTGACAGTGACCCGTGAACACATCCTGTAACACAGGGCATGTGATGCCTGTCCCTCTTGTTAATAGAATCTACTTTGGACTAAACACAGTGTGGAGTCACATGGAATTCTCCTTTCAGGAGGAAGAGTCACTGAAGATACAGTTGGCCTACTTGACTGATAGCAAACGTACAGGGCGGCGTCTGCAAGACACGTTCGCGGACTCACTCCGATACGTCAACAAAATTCTAAATAGCAAGTTTGGATTCACATCCAGGAAGGTCCCTGCACACATGCCGCACATGATTGACAGAATCGTTATGCAAGAACTGCAAGATATGTAAGTGTTCACTGTGCACGTGTGCTTGCCTGCCTGCCTGTGTACTTGACATTTGCATATTTGCCCTGATGAGCTGTGAGTCAGATATGAAGCCATATAAATAAGACAGACTTCTGTTTTCAAAAACATCCAATACTGTATGTATTTGGACTATCCAAAGCTCTCTGTGTGTTACATTTGGACAGGTTCCCTGAAGAATTTGACAAGACGTCATTTCACAAGGTGCGCCACTCTGAGGACATGCAGTTTGCCTTCTCGTATTTTTATTATCTCATGAGTGCAGTCCAGCCCCTGAATATTTCTCGAGTCTTTGATGAAGTAGATACAGACCAATCTGGTGTCTTGTCTGATAGAGAAATCCGGACACTCGCTACCAGAATTCATGATCTGCCTTTGAGCTTGCAGGTAATATTTTGTTTCAGCCTTAAGCTTGTGACATGTTGAGTGAAAAAATATAATTCTGACAATACCTCTTTTTCTACTACATTTCAAGTAAAGATAACTCTAGCCGGGCGTTGGTGGCGCACGCCTTTAATCCCAGCACTCGGGAGGCAGAGGCAGGCGGATCTCTGTGAGTTCGAGGCCAGCCTGGGCTACCAAGTGAGCTCCAGGAAAGGCGCAAAGCTACACAGAGAAACCCTGTCTCGAAAAACCAAAAAAAAAAAAAGATAACTCTGAATATTTAATGCGTGGGCTAGTGGCTCATCCATTTATTAGTGCCAGAACTAAAATATTTGAAATGTGTGTTTTATGGATTTATTTTTCGTGCTCTTGCATTGGGGTAATGGTCTGTTATCTGAGGGGAGAGCCAGGTGGTAGATACCTGCATATGGTCCTTGTGGCAAGTTCATTCAGGGTGTGGGGGTGTGACTAGCTGGAGATCTCAGCCATGTCCTTCTGTGATCCTTAGAAATGCAGAACTCTTGCATGGAGACGTTAAGATGGATTGGGTTGCACTGCATTCTTTCTTGTGAGCCTGGACCACCTTCAAAAACTGGGTGTTTCACCAGCCTCACATTGTGTTTCAGATGAGGGTGAAATATCTGTTGCTGCATTGTCTTACTTTGCTCTTTTGAAATGTTTTTATTTTAGACTTAGGAATCCTATTGCTTTTGAGCCCTTTAGAATAGCCACTTAGAGACTTTCACATACTTCTTTATTATGATTTTCTTCCTTTTATTTTTTGAGATTATAATACAATTATATCGTTTCCCCCTTTCCTTTCCACCCTCCAAGTCCTTTCATTTGCCTCCCTTCTCGAGCTTTTTCAAATTCATGGCCTTTTTATCCTCATTAATTGTTGTGTATGTATGTTGATTAGTATTTTGGATCCCCGGTAATGGGTTTCTCTGCTGGGGCAATAAGCCAAATCGAGCTGAATTAAAAGTAAAGGACCAGGTTTAATCTGAGCAAAGCATTCCCTATCTCAGGGGAAGAGGAGAAATCACATGGCAGGTCTAGGTCTATGGACCGGAGCTTAAATACCCTGTAGGCGTGGTCTTGAGCAGCCCTGGGGGTGGAGCCGTGGCTTGGTGGGCTATCTGAGGGGCAGGGGCTGAGGCGGAGCCTCCAACAGAACGTGTGTGTGTGTGTGTGTGTGTGTGTGTGTGTGTGTGTGTATACATATATTCCTAAATACATAAATAAAACCTGCACAGTCTATATAATGTTTCTTGTATGTACCTACTTTTTATTTTTTAAACCAGTTTTTATCTATAGTGTATATAACAAATTTACAGGAACACATATATATATATATAAAATTTTAAACACATAAATACAACCTGCGCGGTCTATAAAATGTTACTTGTATGCACATGCTTTTTATTTTTAAACCACAGCTTTTATCTATAGTGTATATAACAGATTTATATTTTGCTTTGGTTAGGATTTGACAGGTTTGGAGCACATGCTAATAAATTGCTCAAAAATGCTTCCTGCTAATATCACTCAACTGAACAATATTCCACCAACTCAGGAAGCATACTATGATCCCAATCTGGTAAGTTCTATGCTAATCCTTATCAGACGTATCTCCACCATTTCTGTGTAGCACATCAAAACCAGAGGCAATATAGCAGCACAATTAATACACAGTCACTCACATCTTGCTTTAGAACCCGTCCCTACTCTGTGACTGTGTAAGTTCATTTTCACATTGGTTACTTGGATTCCATAAACAGACATTCTAGGGACCAAGGGTAGCCCCAGATCTCTCTTTTGGAAAGAACACTCCAAAGAAATATATCAGAAGGGTACTGCTGGCCCTTCCTGGCTTTATGAGCTCCACACACCTGTGGCAACGTCACTTGTCCAAAATAATCAGAAGATTGTTAACTGTAAGAGATGTCCCCATTTCAGAGATGTGAAAATATGTGTACCTCAGAATTGATGAAAGGGCATAGACTATTTAACTTGGTTTTGTAAGTTGTACATATGATATATGGGAAAATGCTTAGAAAATCAGTTGGATAAGGAGGGAAATGGGAAGCATACACTAATGACTTGAATTATCAAGAATTCCCTAATATAATCCACCTCCTACTTGAATACCAGAACATACATAGCTCAAAAGATAGATTAAATCACAGAGAGTTTTCTAGTATTGTTGTCTTTTCCATATTTTGTACAATGAATAGCTTTCGCTTTCATAATTAGAATAAAATTCTAATAAAAAGTTTTCTGAGCCGGGCGGTGGTGGCACACGCCTTTAGTCCCAGCACTTGGGAGGCAGAGCCAGGCGGATCTTTGTGAGTTCAAGGCCAGCCTGGGCTACCAAGTTAGTCCCAGGAAAGGCGCAAAGCTACACAGAGAAACCCTGTCTCGAAAAACCAAAACAAGAAAGAAAAAAAAAAAAAGGTTTTCTGGAGGGAAGAGGTGGCTTGGTGGTTAAGAGCACTTTTTGCTTTTGTGGAGGACCTGGGTTCAGTTCCCAGCACCTACTTGGTGGTTTGGTAACTCCTGTAACACTGCCGGTTCACAGTGAAAGGGTATGTGTGTAATCAGTAGTCATTTTCTGCCTCTGGAGAGAATAAAATCATTTTTAAAACATAGACGTTAAATTATGCCAGCTAAAGAACACTCTCGGCAGAGTTTAAAACGATAAAAATTCCTTTTTAAAAGTTTCCCTAGATTTAGTTATGCCAGTTCTGTGAAAGCTAATAGAGTCAAGGGTGTCTACAGGTTAATGACCTGTTGTTTGTTGTGGTTGTTGTCATTTTTTTATTCTATTTTAAGCCAGGCCTGGTGGCACGTGGCCTGTGACCCATGAGAGGCGGGAGTGAGAGACCCACTAGTTTAAAATCAGCCTGGGTCTCCTTAGGTCAGCCAGGACTCCATAGGGAGAGGCTGTCTAAGAAGACAGACAACAGTAATCAACTACTTAGTTAGGCCAAGGATGGGTCATTAATTTTTCAGTCACGTGTTTGTCAAGGTAACTAAAATGCTCGTAGTTATCAGGGACCTGACCCCGCCCTTTCCCCTCAAGAGGGGAAGTCAGCACTCTAGATCGGCAGCCCCATCCCTTGTCTTTTCAGCTGTCTTTATGTGTACCCCCAGAGCGCAGCTAGGACGTAGCTAAGCGGGGAGCTCCTGAGCCCCGTGAACTCTTGGTGACCCCTCCGTTCAGCACCCAAGGCTGGTGCCTCACTTGCTCTTTCTTGTCTTGCCCTTGATGGACGGACTGACTGACCCATCCACCTGTGTTCTCTCGCAGCCACCGGTCACTAAAAGTCTCGTGACCAACTGTAAACCCGTAACCGACAAAATCCACAAGGCGTATAAAGACAAGAACAAATACAGGTGAGTGGTAAACGCGCCTTTGTTCAGCTGAAGGACAGTTCTAAAGGCCTGGCATGTTTGTACCCTTACAACGTTTTTAGTAAACTGTGCCTTCATTCAAAGGTTACGTGAGATTTTCCTCTAGTAATCTTAAAAGATGCAGTGGTTTCTGTTCACACTGAGTCTAACCAAGTTTTTTGTTTGTTTGTTTTGTTTTGGTTTGGTTTTTCAAGACAGGATTTCTCTCTGTGTATTCCTAGCTGTCCTGGAACTCACTCTGTAGACCAGGCTGGCCTCGAACTCACAGAGATCTATCTGCCTCTGCCTCCAGAGTGCTGGGATTAAAGGCCTGCGCCACCACTGCCCGGCTTCACTAAAGTTTTTGAGAATGCTCATGTATTTATTAAACTCTTTAAATATGTTTGACAATTAGGTTTGAAATAATGGGAGAAGAGGAAATCGCTTTCAAAATGATTCGTACCAATGTTTCTCATGTGGTTGGCCAGTTGGATGACATAAGAAAAAACCCCAGGTACTAATTTTTTATAATTTTTTCTGATTGATGATAAAAATGTGGGTTTTTTTTTAATTCTAAAAATAAATATGACTAAAAAGAGAACAGGCAGGACTAGAGAGAAGGGAATGACTTAGTTCAGGTTGGAGTAGACAGAGAAGCTCCACGGTAAAGGGACCTAGTATTTCAGCTGGGTTTGACCAAAGAGACAGGCATTGTGAATTAAGTGTAAATTCCCCACGGAGGGCCTCGCCCAGACTTCTGAGAGATGGGGGACCAGAGCAAACTGGATGGGAGGGGTGGGGCTTGTAGGCAGCTGGCACTCAGTATTTCTGAAAAGGTTCTTCCTGAGCAGTTGTCCTGGCAGTTAGACTGAGTCCCTGGTGCCCTGGCACACAGGAGGGGGTCACTTGAGTGGTTCTCTAACTGCTGGGAGAACTTGCTGGCTCTTTGACAGCCTGGGCTTCTTAGTCTTTCTGTTTTCTGATCTTTTTTTTTTTTTTTTTCTCGAGACAGGGTTTCTCTGTGTAGCTTTGCGCCTTTCCTGGAACTCACTTGGTAGCCCAGGCTGGCCTTGAACTCACAGAGATCCACCTGGCTCTGCCTCCCGAGTGCTGGGATTAAAGGCGTGCGCCACTACTGCCCGGCCTCTGTTTTCTGTTTTGCTTTATCTTAGAGACAGGTTCTCACAGCCCAAGCTGGCCTAGAACTCATAGAGATCTGCCTCAGCCTCCTGAGTCCTGAGATAAAGGCACCAGCCACCATGCTCAGCTAATTTCCTTTTTAAAAAGCTCTTTCCCTCTTTAATTCTTTATGTAGGTTCCTAAGATGTTCCTCCGTCCTCTCTGTTTTTCCAAGAATTGGTAGTTGGAGCTGAAGGTTTTGTTAAACTTGTTTGATTTTTTTTTTTTTTAATTTTAAAAGTTTTTAAAAGTGTTGCCACATCTTATCATACTCTTAATGGGACCTTGCTTGGTTTAGTGACGTTTGCCATCAAGAAAACATGAAACAAGAAGGGACACACCATCCTAACCCAGTGTTGCTGAACTCCAGCCTCTGAGCTTGGTTGGAGATACATGAATTCAAAACTCAAGAGGTCTGTACCGTAGGACACCATCTCTGTGTCAGATATCCACACAGTCAGCTCAAAGAACCTGTTCTCGGCGCTTTCTGAGTATTCCCCTAGCTGCTGACACAGCATTGCAGCCGGTTAAATACATTTACTGAACACATACATCTAGCTGCACTTAATGGAAGTCATTTATTTATTCCCATAGTTACGTGGGCCTTTCAGAATTATCTGCCCCCCTCCTCTTGTTTTACAGGTAAGGAATTTGCAAGGAAACTCTACACAACACTCTTCCTCAGGGAGCTCTCTCAGCAAATGTACCAACTTAGGGTGCTGGCACATTGGAAATAGTTTTGGAACCTAGATCTCTTACCTTATTGGATCAGGCTCATGTGTGTGATGACCAATGACGTTAGCTCTCTGTTTCAGGAAGTTTGTTTGTCTGAATGACAACATTGACCACAATCATAAAGATGCCCAGACAGTGAAGGCTGTTCTCAGGGACTTCTATGAATCCATGTTTCCCATACCTTCCCAGTTTGAGCTGCCAAGAGAGTATCGGAACCGTTTTCTTCATATGCATGAGCTGCAGGAATGGTAAATTCTGGTTTTGCATATATATATGTGTGTGCCCATGTATCCACAAATACATTTGTATCTGAATTTTAGATTCCTGACATTTCTTTAACGTGTTATCTGTTGTGTAATTTCTTTGGGAAAATATAGTTACAATGTTTGTTTTACTAAACATTTAAAAGACATTTACTGGCATTTCAAGAGATTTGAAAAACTTATGTAACTGGGTTTTTACAGTTTTTCTGAATGAAACTTCATTTATTCAATTGTTTGTTGATCCATGTCTAAGTGGACAGCAGCATTGATTTGGAAGATCTTGTGTCGTGCAAAATGGGAGGTACATGAAATCAGCATGGGCTGACCTGAATGTCAAGCAAGCTTTTCAGAACCAACGGAAACTTCGTAGATAATGTCTGAAAGATTGACATTTGGTAAGTTATTTTAAAAAGTGTCTGCTGTAGTTGGAAGGATGAAGACAAGAGAAGACAAGGAAACATTGAAATGGAGATCATAGACTACACCTCACCATTTTCAAGCATACGGTTCAGAGGCGTTTATATATTCATGGTGTGTTCAGCATTGCTTGGGTTTGAAGACCTTTTCATCACTCCAGAAGAGTCCCAGTGCCCTTTGAGCATTCCTTTTCCCATCACTTCACCCTCAGCCCCTGGTGACCACTTTTTTGCTTTCTCACTGTGGATTTGCCTGTTCTGGATATTGTTTATGTGAAGATGTGTGGCACGTGACCTTGTGTAACTGACGTCACTTTAGTGGAATTGTTTTCTTCAGTGATAGGGATCAAACCCAGGGCCTTGTGCATGTTAGTTAGGCAAGTGCTTTACAACCAAGATATACTCTGAGCCCTTGATTTTTTTTAAGGCAGGGGCTCTCTTTATATAGCTCATGCTGGTCTGGAATTCCCAGCCCAAGCTCGTCTGCCCCTTGTGATCTGAACCTTGGCCCAGCCTCATGAGTGCTGGGATGTAAGTACTTGGAGTAATTTGCTCACACTAAAGCAACTGGCAAGTGGTAGATCAAGCCTGACTAAGTTTATGAGTTCCTAGTATATTCTGTAGCTGCATTGTGTGCTTTCTTCGTATTTTGCTTACTGCCATGAGGTCAGGAGACTTTATCTTTGGATTTATGAAGACTTCTAACCCTTTGCCTGCCTCCCTAGGTCAGTTGCTGGAATCCAGAGATGAAGCTTATGTAATGTCAGCTTTGAGGTGCTGGCATTCTGTCCATTGTGATAGGCACCAGATAGGATATATTGGTGGTGGCAGTAAGGTTTGTGGTGATATTGGTGTACCGGGAATGGAACCACTGATTCTTTTGGTGACATTTGGACTTGATTTTGTCCTTATGAAACATAGCTCTCATCCCAGGGGAATAAAAGTTTATTCTTGAGCCAAATGTGAGTGACCATGGCCCAGGGAATGAATTCAGGTTTCCCAAGTGATGTGTTTCTATGTGGAAAAGTTTTCATGAAGTCCTTCCCAGACACTGGCTGTCAGAAACTCATCGAAGTGGACGACGAACACAGGCTTCATACTTCCTGTGAGAAGTGCAAGGCCACAGAGGTAGCTGCTGATGCGCTGGGTGAACAGTGGAAGGGTTACGTGGTCCAAATCAGAGGTGGGATGACAAAATGACAAGGTTTTCACATAAAGGTGCCTTGACTCAGGGCCGAGTGTGCTTGCTGTTGAGCAAGGGGTGTTCTTGTTATAGACCAAGGAGGGTTGGCGGTAGAAGTGCCTGTCTGTTCAGGATGCACCGTGGATGCCAGTCTCAGTGTTCTCAGCGTGGTTATTGCAAAAGCAAGAAAGGAAGAAAGGGAGAAAAGGATGTTCCTAGACCGATGGACACCACTGTACCTCTGGGTTGAGACCTAAAAGAGCTCACAGGATCCAAAAGCTTTTCCGTCTCTCTGAAGAAGATGATGCCTGCAAATATGTTGTCAGAAAGCCCTTAAACAAAGAAGGGAAGGAGCCCAGACCAGAGCACCCAAGATTCGGGGTCTTGTTACCACACCTGTCCTACAACATACACGCTGGCGTTCGCTCTGAAGAAATAACATGCTAAGAAATAACACACCTCAGCCTCTTGAGTGCAGGATACAGGCTCAACTAATCTTTTTAGATTTATTTATTTGTTTGTTTGTTTGTTTGTTGGTATTTTGAGACAGGGTTTCTCTATGTAGTGTTGGTGCCTGTCCTGGAGCTCACTCTGTAGACCAGGCTGGCCTCAAACTCACAGAGATCTGCCTGGCTCTGCCTCCCAAGTTCTGGAATTAAAGGCGTGTGCCACCACCTATATGCATAGGTAAATTCAAACTGTCCCATTGAAATCACTACTGCCCATTTCATTTCTTAAGTTCAAAAAGAGTTCTGGTACCATTCATAAAAGTTCCTCTGAGTGCTTGAAATCAGGGCCTGGCTTGTCAGCTGCCCTCAAGTCTTTGTGTAGCTGTGAGAGTCATAATGACTCCGAAGCAAACAGCTTCAAATATGAGGAGTTCCATAACCAAAACTTTTTTTTTTCAGTTCAAGCAAGCATCTCTGAAACTTTCACTTTCCGCTACCACTGCACTTTGCAGTCTGTAGCCTTCCGTAATCAGGCCGTTCTCAGGACCTCTGTGTCCTGAAGCTAGAGAGCTTCGCTTCACGCCATACTCCAGCTGCTATAAGCTGACCTGTGACTTTCCCACAGCAACCCTGGCTCTGGGAGGGTCCCATTATCTGCTTTCAGTGATGGTCCCGTGCTCAGCACCCTGGGTCCCAGAATCGTCTGTATGCTGTCCTGGTCCACTGCTGAATCTAGCCCTAGGGCAACTCCATGGATCCAGCCACACCTTGCTGCTGGGATCTCTACTGTGTCTCAGCACTTCCTGCAGAGCCCCAGTCGGGCTGTTCAGCCTGGAGCACCCAGCAGTTTCCACAGAGCCCTGGTCTGGCTGTTCACCCTGGAGCACGGCTCTCACCTCCAACACTTCTTGGGCTCCCACGCGTCTCAGCTGCTCGTCTGGCACTGACACTGCTCCTCTGCTCCTGGAAGCAGTCTGGTCTCCGCAGTCTCCGCTGCTCACCACTGCTCACTGTTCACCTTTCCCGAGGTGAGGCCAGCCACTGGGCTCTCCAAGCCGCTGCCTGCCGTTCATCTTTCTCGCCGTGTAGCATCTCAAAGGTTGCAGAACCTGGCTGCTCTCACTGTCTTGGGGGTCTGCCACCTGCGCTGTGCTGATGCCTCGCGGGTCTCAGCTGCACATGGTCTGCTGCTGTTTTCTGAAGCTGGCAGTCTCTGAAGCTGCTCCTGGCAATTGTTGGAGGCTTCTGGAACTGCCATGTTTGCAGTCTGCTATGGACGCTGTTTTCTGCGTCCCAGGTTGGGAAAACCTACTCTAAATTACTTTTTTATTAAACCTTCCCCATATAGTTCCTCTATTAAACCTTCACTGTTTCCCTAGACCTAAAGCCTATTCCTACCTTAATATATTATACTTGTCTTACTTAAGCCTGCGCAGTATCTTTTTACATTAAGCATTTAGACTCACATTCAACATTTACACTTTTCACAGACTCACATTCAACTTATACTTATTTATAATTCTTACAAGCTTATATTCTTGAGGAAACTCCATAGGCCTACCTTAGCAAAGATACTTCTTACTCTTAACAGAACTAATTTGCACTAGGAAGACTCTCTTAGCAAACTCTCTGTAGGGCTACCTTTAGCAAACGTCTAACTTAGCAAACACCTGAAAGAGATTTCTTAACACCTAGAGGAGATTTAACATGATCTTCCAACAAGACAGAGAGTAATTGTCTTTGGACTTGATTTAGAAAATAAAAATAAAAGTAAACTCTTAGTTATCAAACCCAAAAAGAGGATGAGAAGAAAAACTTTCTAAGGGACTTCACTGCCCTTATAGGTAGCTCTTCGTTGTCCAGCTACCATAAAAAAACACTCTGCACAGCTACTAGGCAATATAAGGCACTTTCTCAAAAGAACCTGTATAGCCAAAAGTGGCACAGCTCTGAGCTTTGTATCCTTTCAGTTTTTCCTTGGAGCTGACGTTCAACAAACTCGCAGAAAATTGTCCTCCTTCTTGATTTTTTTAAAGCTGTTTTTTAAGTTTACCATAAGCATTTTTAATGATATCAGTGTTTCTCTAGAATCTTAAATATAACTCAATCTCATAAGCTTTTTTCATTTTAATTGTCTCCTGTGAGGTAAGCTGTTTGTTTTCTCTCTTTGTTTACTTTTGGGGAAGTAAATCTAAGCTTTCTAGCAATGCTTAGGAAAGAAACTTCATTATGAGCTGAAAAAAAAAAAAAAAAAAAACGATTTTCCGGACAGTACCACCATCTTTAGTGGAAAAACTACTTTTCCCAGAATGCATTTCTCTATATTGTTATGCTATATTTATGTTACTACATTTCCCAAGCTACTTGGGAACAATACATTTCCCATCATGCCTTTCAAGTACGCCAACTTCTGTTTCTGTTTTCAGGGTCTGTGTGGTTTGTGTTTAATACTGAAATCAAGCTCTTGCTTTTTTGTCAAGGGAGGGTTTTGTTATCGCTAAGCTCGCTTTAGGACAGGTGTACTTACCTAATCAGACATTTTCCAGAGCAGTTGCATCTGTCTGCACTCAGTTGGAGCTTATTGCCAGAGGCAAAAACCCTTCAGGGCTTCACTTTCCTCACTGGGGAAGTGAGGGAAACTGAAAGCACTTGAAACAAAGCTTTTTTCAGAAAGTTCTTTCCCCTGATAGAAAAGAGAGCTTTTCTCCTGGATAGTTCTCTGTCCTGTCCTGGCTCGGATCTTCCCTCAGGCAGAGTCCCTGACACTGAGCGCAGCTGCAAACACAGCTCCGCTTCATTGCTTTCTCTGCACCAGCAGCTTCCTCAAGCTGCCCTGTACTTTCCCGAGCGTTGTTAGCCAGGTTCTAGCTGCAGAGGGATTTCTGGCTGCTTTTTACTGGCTTGAAGAGACAGAACTTAGCAGAGAGGTTTTGCCCCGTTCCAAGAGGTTTGCTGTTTTTTTCTTCGAGCAAATCACAGGTGATTTTTCCCCCCAAAGATGTCATTAACAGGTGAATCTAATTTTGCTCTTACAGAAAGAGAAACTGAGAAAGTTTCAAAAGGCTTTTCGTTTTTTAGAGAGAGACTTTGCCAAGTTTTTTTTTTCCAAGAAAGCTTTCAGTTTTTTGCGAAAGAGCACCAAGTTTTCCTAAGACTTCTAAACTTTGGCTCTTTTCATCTGCATTTTGTCTCGAGGAGATTCTGTTCCTGCCGCTTGGGACCAAAAGCTTCTCACAGGAATCTTTTTTCTGCCTATTTTTTCTTCTCCTCTGATTTTTCCCAGCTCCAAAGTTAGAAAATTAAAGACATAGTTTCTCTGTCTAGGTGCTTATCATATTCTATTTTATCCTAAGTTTTTTCTGTACACTATGTTCCTACACTTACTTGTCTAAGTTTTTTCTGTTCTATCTTACTACATTCTACCTTCCTTATTTTTCAAAGATAGAAATTAAGAGAGAGAGAGAAATCTTGATAGAGAAGATTCTACATTACAGTCTTATATTCGGACATCCTTCCAGTTCCCTTTTTCTTTTTCTCCTG
Source organism: Peromyscus attwateri (assembly GCA_902168425.1). Taxonomy (NCBI): domain Eukaryota; kingdom Metazoa; phylum Chordata; class Mammalia; order Rodentia; family Cricetidae; genus Peromyscus; species Peromyscus attwateri. The sequence continues at coordinate 12,834 of CABHPP010117706.1, read as the reverse complement.
AGGATAAATCCCCCCCCGCCTCATTTTACTTTTTTCACTACAAAACCGTACCAAGTCCAACTGCTTACTGGCAGGGCCTAACTCTCACTTTCGCCCAGTACTCTGGATTTTCTTTTTGTCTTTTTCGTCTTTGTCCCTGTTCACTGGCACCATGTGTGGGGGGCCACCCCACCCCCACTTCTCCCCAGAGTACTCTGGAGTAGGAGCAGCAGGAAATATTGGATAAAAGTAAAGAGTGGAGAGAAACAGATAGAAAAATACAGGGTAGGCTCAGGAGGGCCTGGGTCCTAATCCATCAGGCCTGACTGTCTCTGCCCTAGGGTCTTTAAAGGAATGCCAAGGGGTGGAGCATTCCTCCCCCCCAGCACAGCCAAGTGCAGACCATCTCAGACACCTGGTACCCAGGCCCGTGGTCCAATCATCCTCTTTATGCAGACCTGCTGGGTAAAGTCACTAGGAAACCTAAATGGGCTCCAACAAGCATGGACATGGTATGTTTTGTTGCAGCATTTTTACGTGGTATACTCCACTCTCTGGCCTGTTTCCTCACTTTCCATCCCTATCTCCCTGTCCTCTCCTGTTGGTCCCCTTTCCCACCATTAGCACCCCGTATTCCCTCATGATATATGTGTTCCCTTAGCTCCTACCCCCCCACCCATGTAGGAATTGTTCTTTCCCCCCTCATGAAGCTTTTTAGCTTCATAACCTAAATGCACACAAGAACATTCAGATTAAAATCTAGGATCCACATTTGAGAGAAAACATGCATTATCTTTTTTCTCTTGAGAATTTCCAGTTGCGTTCATTTTCTTGCTAATATCACAATTTCTTTTTTTTTTTTATGGCTTGGTAAATCCCATTGTAAATGTAGACCATATTTTCTTTATCCCTTTACCTGTTGATGGACATCTAAGCTCCTTCTGTGTCTTAGCCACTGAGAATAGTGCATGGGTATACACAGCTATGGTAGTGATTCCACACACATTATAGTCAATGAGCTGGCTGTGTCTTAGCCACTGTGAACAGTGCAGCGGTACACACCACTGTGGTGGTGACCCGCTGAGCTGCCTGTGTCTGGTCACAGGAGAGAAAGAACCACGTGTGGAAGAGTGTGACTTAAACTAGAGAGACGTCTATTCCCAAAGAGTTGTAAGAATCTGGGACGAGGCAAAAGCCCATGTGTAGTAGGTATTAGTTTATCTTTCAGGCCTAACGTTAAGCATTTTTATTGAATGTTCGTAACAGTTCGTTATTTCCAAGGTACAGGTGAGAAACTGTTGGACTCCCTCGCTCTCTTTACCCCCAGCTCCTGTCATTTCCAGGCCCCCTTCATCCTACCCTCACTTTTGCTTTATATCTCTTTCTCATCGCCCTAAGACAGCCCCTCATTCTTTCCCATGCCTCAGCTTAAACTGGACCATGTATGTGCCTTGTCCGTCTGCCCTTACACAGCCTCCATTTTCACCCTGAGTATATGACACACCCGTACCCCCACATTTCATCTACTTGCCTGAGAGCTTTGCAGGCAAGCTTCATTTCCAGAGTAGCCTCCGCCCCTGCCAGCTGCCTTCCTGTGGCTCCACTTGTCCCAGAGCCCCACGGGGCCCCGCTCATCACTTCTGCAGGTCTCTGGGTGACGGTGCCCTCTGTCACTGTTACTTCCCCCTTTTCAGCCAGCCATCTTCCTTCTCACTCAAGGCTCAGGGAAAACGTGACCCTGTGGGTGCAGCGGTCCCCATTTCTCCGGGGGCTTTCCACAACGCTTTCCTTTTGGTAACACATGTTTCTAGCCACCTGATGGATAGCATGTCAGTGACCCTGCAAGTTTCTGAACACTTTCAGGCAGAAACTTAATCTTGTTTATCCCTCGGTATCCAGGATTTTTTTTTCCCTGAAATAAAGGAATGTGAATGAATAAATTTTAAAAATGTTATATTAAAGTCTACAAGTACTGTTCTTTGGAAGCCGAGGAAACGTTTGCTACCAAAGTACAGTATTTATTATAAAATAACAGATCTGAACTTGTGTTAGAAATGTGTATTTTAGTAATATTTTAAGGTTGACTTTGGAGAGTATCTTTTTGCCATATATATGCACAGTATGATTTTATAAAAATCAGTGAATAACTCTTTTGTCTTTGAACAGGAGGGCATATCGAGACAAGTTGAAGTTTTGGACCCATTGCGTGCTAGCAACATTGATTATATTTACTATATTCTCATTTTTTGCTGAACAGGTAAGTTTTCTATAGTTTACATAGATCTTAAAGCAATATTTCTGGGTGGGCTGTGTCAGTATGATATAAATTCATACCCACAGTCAGGTATAAAATCCCAGTGCTTGGGAGGTTGGGTCACAAGTTTGAGGATAGCCTGGGCTGCTTAGAAGTTGTGTTGAAAATCTGCACCACCACCACCCCCCCCCCCAAAAAAAAAACAATGAAAGGAAAGGTAAAGCAGTTATACAAACAGAACATGTAAATTTTTCCTCTTCGCTTATAGCTGTCCGTGTGTCCAGCATGTAAAGTCATTCTGTACTCAGCCAGCCTACCGATCTTTCATTCATTTATCTTGTCTTCCCTTTTACTTACAAACTCAGGGGGTTAACTGTGGCCCTCAAAGTATATATAACTGAAAAGTCCTAGTTCTGGCCCCAGCTTTGCCTAGAATCCTTCTCTGGGAAGGTTAAAGAAAGAAAACTTAGTTCCACAGAAGGTCTCCTCAGCCTCCAGAGGAGGTGACTGCTGAATGGAGCTGCCGGGCTTGTCACTCACAGGAAATGCACACTGAGAAGGAAGAGTGTAAACACTGAGAGCTTTAGGATCGGTGATGGCCTCCTGCCATGGACTGAGTAAGATTCGGGATTGAGTGAGTGAACAGGACAGAATGGCACCTTCACCCGTCTTCCAAGTAGCAAGACTTTTCTTGGTCTTTGTTGCCGTGTTCTTGTAGGGGAAAAAATAACACAACAGCCCATTATAGGTCCCCCAAGGAACTTAGCAATCGGCACTCAGGTGTTTCCAGCTGAAGAAGGAGAGGGACTTGGCTGAGGTGAGCCACAGAGAGTGTTGTAAGGAAACATGAAGACCAAGCTTTCTCTTGTGTCATTTGTACTAGGAGGGAAGGGGAGCTGGAAAGATGGGAGGGGAAGGGAAGGAAAAGGAAGATTCCTTCATGCTTCTCCAGCACCCTGCTCTCTACCTGTTCAAGTCAGGTCCTTCTGTCTGTCTCCACCCTTACCACCCTCACAGACAAACAGCGATCACTGCTCCTTCCCCAGCTCGTTAGTGGAATTGCTCAAAAGGCCCAGGCTCCACCCCTAAAGGGAAATGGCTGGTCCGGTGTATACAGGAAGAGGAAGGATAAAGTCGGCATTAGGGATCCACATGGAAATCATAAAAACATAAATGTGGTTTTTTTCCTCATAGCAGCTTTACAATAATGGTTAGGTTTCCCATTTCAGATATAGCACATGTAAACTGTTCTTGAGAAAATAAATATTACTCAAGCTCTAAACAACACATTTATAAATGAACTATGAAATAATTTTTTGTTTATTCTTATGTGTGGGGGTGTTTTGCATGTGCGTGTTCCTATGCTCCATGTGCATGCAAGTGCCAGCGAAGGCCAGAGGAGGGCATTGGATTCCCTGGAACTGGAGTTACAGACAGTAGTGAGCCACCAGCTGGGTGCTGGAAATCAAACCTTTGTCCTCTGCAAGAGTAGCCAGGCTCCTAACTGCTGAGCCATCTCTCCAGCACCTAGAAAGAAATGAACTCTCTGCATTGCATCCCATTCATAACCATTGTCTTTATTTTCAAATGACTGTTGATAAGTATAGAAAAAAAACATGGATAGGATTTTAACTGTCTTATAAAAAAGAGTTTATTCAAACCTGTAATTAGTGTTCTAATGATTAAACAGCGGAAGTTCAATTAACAAAAACAAAACAAACAAAAAAAAAAACCCGAAACTGGACAAAGATGTTGAAAATAAATGTCCTTAGCAATGGCTATATAAAGTCTCTTGTTGCAGATCTTCGAGAAATGAACCCTGGGCCAACATAATTTTAGTCTCGCATCTCTGTGGGCACATGCTAAACATATTGACTATAGCACTAAGCAAAACTAGCGATTCCTTTTGTTTTCGAGGAAGTGTAAAAGGAACTCATATTAGATTGTGGTAATGATCAGGAATGTGTGGGTCACAGAAGGAACACCTGCTACACCAATACTCTTTCATCAATATGGAAAACTCATGCTTATTTTCTGTCCTCCAACATGTAGATAATTGCTCTTAAGCGGAAGATATTTCCCCGGAGGAGGATACACAAGGAGGCTAGTCCAGATCAAATCAGGGTGTAGAAGATCTTCATTTGAAAATCACCTACCTCAGCGTCTTCTGAGCATCTCACACCTCACCATCCCAGGGGTGTCCCCATGATGCAGTGCACAGACACAAGGGTGTCCCCATGACGCATAGACACAGGGGTATCCCCACGATATGATGCACAGAAGGCCTGCTCGGAAGCAGGGACAACATGCAGACCATGTTCTTCTGCAGCATGAATAGAGCCCACTGCCCAGGAATTCATCAGCACACTTAGAACTCGTGTTGATGGCTTGTACAGCTTGTACTTTTAAAGGACTTGCTGAAGGACCTGTCAGCTTGTTGATGAACTCTCTCTGACAAACTTCTGGTGTCCTCCAGTGGTCACTGCAGCCTAAGAAGTCAGGCCAGCCTGGGAGCAAGTGCTGAGGGAGCCCAGGCTTTGCATTCCAGTCTTTTGGCATAACTTTTCACTTTCCTCTTCTTTTATTCCTTTCTCATTTTTAAAAATAAGTAGCTACTAAGCTAGTTATTCTCGCTTCTGAAAATGATGAATCAGGATGTCCAAACATGTTTGTATAGATCTTATTTAAATAATGTACAACTACCACTTCTTTTTAGCGTATCTAAATTATTGACTTTATTAACATTGAAGTGGTCTTGAATCACTAACAACTACTGAAGAGCTCGGGGATTGGTGGTGAAAGTGCTCTAACTTAGTCCCCCAGGATACTGTGATTTTGTCTGCAGGCCTAATTGCAAAGGGCTAGTGTCAAGTACCAATGCTACTCACCAGATGTAATTATGTCTTGGAAACGTACATACTCAAACAAAAGTGCCTCACTTTAGAAATGAGTAGCGCTGACGGCACCAGCACATGACTGTGGTGTCCAGTTGAAAATCCACCGTATCTTCCAACAGCTCACTCTCAGCTTACTCTGTCAGAACAGGAGTCAGCCAACTTTTTCTGTAAAAGAACAGGGAGTGAATAACTTGAGACACATCTGTCTTTGTCAAATGTCTTCTCTGCTTCATTTTGTTTGGTTTGGTTTTGGGGGTGGGGTTCTTTTATTTTATTTTTGGTTGTTTTTTTGTTTTTTTTTTTCCAAGACAGGGTTTCTCTGTGTAGTTTTGGTGTCTGTCCTGGATCTCGCTCTGTAGACCAGGCTGACCTCGAACTCACAGAGATCCGCCTGCCTCTGCCTCCCGAGTGCTAGGACTAAAGACATGCGCCACCACTGCCCAGCTTTTTTTTTTTTTTTTTCTTAAACAGCCAATAAAAAGATGAAAACCAGCTTTAGCTTGCAACTATACAAAAAAACAGGCCCCAGCCAGACTTGACCCACCGGCCATTGTTGGCAGACCGGAGAATCAGCCTCATTTTAACATATGGATAAACAAACCCTAACATTAGCCATGCTCCATTATATCATTATACAGTGGTTTTGTGGAGACCTGATTCCATGAGTCTGTTTTGAATTCTGACAGGTATCTTCGATCATGATTGCAATAGTATTCTTCCCAAATGGCACACATTTTTGTAACGAGAACTTGAAATGTAAATATTGTGTTTGTGCTGTAAATTTTATGTATTTCAAAAACCGAAGTCTCATAAAAAAGATCACATTTACTGATTTGAGAGTTTCATTATTATTATTTATTATGTATGAGTGTTTTTGCCTGCGCGCATGTCTGTGCACCATATGCGGAGATCAGAAGAGGGTTTCGGATCCCCTGGAACTGGAGTTACAGGTGGTTGTGAGCCATGTGGTGCTGGGGATTGAACCTGGGTCCTCTGGAAGAACAACTAGTGTTCTTAACTGCTGAACCACCTCTCCAGCCCTATGCTTTGAGCTTGGAGTCTTTGAAGATTGGTGTTACTTCATCCAGATTCAACAGTCTTGAATGGTTGTCTGTGGCGTGTATGGCTCTCAGATATAAAATGTGAAGTAATGTAAGGAAAGGTTAGTATTGTGACATACTAGAGAATGTTGCTTTATGGGACGGGGGATAGATTCTAAATGGAATTTGTCCAAAAAAAAAAAAAAAAAAAAAAAAGAAGGGATTTCTGGGTACTAAATAAAAGCCAAGATTTTATTTTGGAAAAGTTATAGATAATGGTCATTTGGATGTAATACAGACTTCTGCAGTTAGATGAGTATAAACTGTACCCAATGAGAAGTTTGGTAACAGTGGATAATGAACTGCAAGCAGTCATAGAATCATTTAGATAATGATTCAGCAAGTCGTTGGGATAGAATTTGATGAGCAGTCAGTGGCCAGAAATTTTAAACTTTAGAAACATTTATTCAAGTGAAATTCTATAAATGATTAGAATGTGTCTTAAGCCTATTTGTGGTATAAAAATACATGCTTGTGATCCCTGCATTCAGGAGGCTGTGTTAGATTTGCATGAGTTCAAGGCCAGCCTGATTCCAAGGTCAAGGTGCTGGTAGGTTCAGTTGTCTGCTGAGTGCTGCTCTGCTTCCAGGTTGACACCTTGAATGCTGTGCCCCCTAGAAGTGAATCATACCTTGTGCTGCTGACAGGGCAGATGTCAGAAAGACAAAAGGGACAGATTCTTTTCATCCATCCTTTTATAGGCACAACTAATCATGGTCACCAAGGTTCCGCCCTTGTGAGTTAACACCATTACATGGGTGATTATGTTTCACAGGAATCTACCTGCCTCCTGAGTGCTGGGATTAAAGGTGTGTGCCACCATGACCATCTTAATGTATTTATTTTTCGTGTGGCCAGGGGAGGTATATACATGCCACAGCATACCTCCAGAGATCAGAGAACAATCAGTTGTTCCTGCGACATGGATCCTGGGAAAGAAACTCAGGCCATCAGACTTGGCGGCATGTGCCTTTCCGTGCCCAGCAACCTCACCAGCCCTGGCAGTGTATTTTTCCAGACTGGCATGGTGGTGGCACACATCTGTCATTCCAGAATTCTGAAGAATAAGGCTGGAAGGTAGTAAGTTCAAGGTCTTCCCAAGCTACTTAGCCAAGGGAAAGAGGAAGAGTGTGAGAGAACATCCCAGTTCCAGCCCCATCTTAAAATTACTCACTTTTAAATGGCAGTCAGTCTTTCTACTCAAGACTCCATGAAATTCGTCAGTAGGCGCTGAAATGTGCTTGGGTTGCAAGGGACAGATGCACCTTAAACTTCTTTAAAAATAGAGGAGTATCAGAGACATAGCCTTTGTGATGGTCAGTACTGTCCATTTGACAAGATCTAGAATCTTCCAAGAGGCAAGCCACCACTGGACACACCTGTAAGGTTAGGTAAACCGAAGTGGGGAAATCCATCCTACACGTGGGCAGCACTTCTGTGGTGGCCCGGATGTGAGGAAGTGTGAGGGGGAGCTCTATTATGGTCAATCCACGAGAGTCTATTTAATGAGTAATAGGGATTTGTTAAGTAAAGAAATAACACTCATGAATACAGAACGGAGTAGACAGCTGGAGTCGTCCTCTTCTCCCTCTCCTATTAAGAGGTCACATACAACAGCAGGAAGCACCGCCTCCTTCGGGCCCTGTAGCCCAAGGTCATGGGCGGAGCAAATAGAGCTCTTTGCCAGTTTGCAGTAGCCTCTGCTGGTGAGTGTCTACCACGCTGACAGCTTTCTTACCCATGGCTGCCCCTGCACTGATGCTGCTGTGGCTGCCGTCCTTTGAGAACACCTGAACCCAGCTTCTTCAGCCTTCCAACACAGACTGCAGATCATTGGCTCTCCAGGAATTCCCCAGGCTTACAGTGCCATGTTGGAACTGCCGAGGCTGGCACTGAGCAGCCACCAGATAGCTGGTGTGCAGACAGCCATTGTTGGACTGCCCAGAGCAGATGGTGTAAGCCCCTTTAATATCTATTCATTCTACCAGTGACCTTCCTCCAGAGACCCCTGACTAATATACCCTGCCAGGACTGTTGCTCAACTCTGTCCATTCCTGCCTCTCTTCCATGTCAGTTCTATCCCCAGAATGAAGGCATGCCTCCCAGCTCACATCCTTCAGAGAGTCCAGAAACTTTATCTCTGGTTCAGTCTAGAAAATCCTGATTGGAATGAACACAATGGTTACTTTATTCTAGGCTCTGTCTCTTTCTGGCCTGAGAAATGGAGCCTTTCACCTACAGGAGGCTTGCAAAGTCTACAAGAGCACTACCCTCCCATGAAGTTTCATGTGTGTGTTTGTGTGTGTGTGTGTGTGTGTGTGTGTGTAAGAGCATTGCCCTCCTGTGAAGCTGCATGAAGCTGCATGTATGTAGAAGACCAAGTCCCTAGATTACCCAAGTTGAAGGTAAGCTGCTTTATTTGAAAGTATTGCAAAATTCAAATCTGGTGATTAAAATGCAACCAACTTAAAAATGTTGCTATTGGGGGCTGGAGAGATGGCTCAGTGGTTCAGAGCACTGGCTGCTCTTCCAGGGGTCCTGAGTTCAATTCCCAGCAACCACATGCTCACAACCATCTAGAAAGGGATCTGATGCCCTCTTCTGGTGTGCAGTCAAACATGCAGCCAGAACACTGTATACATAATAAATAAATAAAAAAAAATGTTGTTATTGAAAGCATAAGTGTTACAAAGAGCACAGTAGCCAGGTGGTGGTGGCACATGCCTTTAATCCCAGCACTTGGAAGGCAGAGGCAGGCAGATCTCTGAGTTTGAGGCCAGCCTGGTCTACAGAGTGAGTTCCAGGACAGGCTCCAAAGCCATACAAAGAAACCCTGTCTCAAAAGAAAAAAAAAAAAGAGCACAGTAAGGACTCTGCAAATGTGGCTAATATGTAGTCTGGTGTTAGAGTACTTACTCCACATGCACAAGGCCTTGGCTTAGATCCCCAGCACAGAAGAAAAATAATTCATTTTCAATGTAGCTCTATAAGTCATAATGGGTCCTTCCTTCTGCTCTCCCTCACCTGCCAACTTCACTTTGGACCTTACACTGTGCCAGCAACACTATGTTTTCACAAATGGGCTGTGCATGTCCCAGCTGGCCTGTGCCTGCAGACCACCTGTTCTTACTGCGTCCCTCGCCTTTTCCTTCTTCTCTGTTCATTAGTCTCCAGCTCATACCTCGTGGTCTGTCACTGCTGGTTTACCTGATGTCTTAGTTAGGGTTTCTATGGCTGTGATAAAAACACTGTGACCAAAAGCAAATTGGGGCGGGGGGAGCGTTCATTTCATCTTACACTTCCATCTCACAGCCAATCATTAAGAAAGTCGGGACAGGAATTCAAAGGCGGGAACCTGGAGGTAGGGGTTGAATCAAAAGCCATGGAGGAGAGCTGCTTCCTGGTTTGCTCCCCGTGGCTTGCTCAGACTGCTTTCTTAGACGACTCAGGACCAACTGCCCAGGAGGTGGCACTGCTTGCCAGGGGGCTGGGCTCATCCACGTCAATCATCAATCAAGAAAATGTCCCCACAGGCTTGCCTGCAGGCTCATCTTTTGGAGGCATTTTCTCAGTTGTGGTTCCTTCCTCTCAGATGATTCCTTAGCTTCGGCCAAGTTGACAAAAAATAGCCAACACATACTAAGGCATTTTCGATTGTTATTTTTATTTTATCCAGTGTTACTGTAGGAGAGAGGAGACCGTGCCACAATACATGTGTGGGAGAGGCCGGAAGACAACTTCGTGGAGTCCATTCTCTTCTCTCTGTCTCTCTGTCTCTCTGTCTGTCTCTGTCTGTCTCTCTCTCTCTGTCTCTGTCTCTCTCTCTCTGTCTCTCTCTCTCTCTCTCTCTCTCTCTGTCTCTCTCTCTCTCTTCAGGTTCCAGGAATAGAATTCAGGTCTCCATGCTTCTGCAGCAAGCGCCCACCTCCTGAGCCATCTCACTGGCCCTACTGAGACATCTACTAAGAGACTGATCTATCACATGGCTTCTCTGCAGCGTGAATGTGCAGTTGAACACATCTTTGCCTCCCTATATTTACATAGTGTGTTGCTTTACTACTTTTTTATAAAATATGCCAGGCGCTTCAGAGCATCTAGAAAGATATTGTCAAAAATTACTTAGCCTTGTCAAATACACACATATACGCACACAGAGGGGCGGAATAAATGCACACATCATGTTGAGATATTAAAAATAATGTCTTCTCCACATGACCCATGACTCCTTTTCTGCTCAGCCCTCTAACCCACAGAACAAACAATGACAGTGTCACCCCCGAGGAACCAGAGACAGCCTGAACAACTCCATTTCAAAGTCAGTTCCAGAAGACATGCCTCCAACTTTATAAAAGACAACTGGGCGTACATGTGTGGTTTCCCACCTCCACTTTACCCTGCATGGGCAATCCCTACAACTAGATGCCTAGACTTAGTCTAAGTTTTAGCTGCAGTGGGTCTCAACCTTCCTAATGCTCTGACTCTTTATAACAGTTCCTCATGTTGTGGATGTGGTGGCCCCCAACCATAAAATTATTTTGTGGCTACTTCATCACTGTAATTTTGCTACTGTTATGAATCATAATGTAAATGTCTGATATCAGTATATCTGATATGTGACTCCTGTGGGGTCACGACCCACAGGTTGAGAACAGCTGGTTTTAAAGGTTGGGGAAAGGTTGAGAGCAGCTTTCTCATACTATATACACAGACCTTCTACAGTGGATGGGTAAGTTTCACAGCATTTCCAACTGGCCACCAAGTGGACACACCAAGCGATCCCAATGCTGGAGAGGTGGAGGAAGCAGAGGCAGGAAGATCCCAGGGACCCAGCCTAGCTTACTTGGTGAGCTACAGGTGCCAATGAGAGGCCCTGTCTCAAAACTGCAAGGAACCTGAGGAATGACATCCAAAACTGACCTGTGATTTTTCATGATACATGTACACACACATGCTGGAATACCCATGCACACTAATTTGCACACACACACACACACACACACACACACAAATTTGAAAGACTAGTAAGAAAGAGTCAATTCTCTCTGATTTGGTCTATAGATCAGTGACACCCCTCCCACATAAAAGAAAACAACAAGGTTGGTCTTGTTTGTTTTTAATGGAGCTAGGAGAACCTATCTAAAATCATGTGGGAAATGAAAGTTCAAGAACCCACAGCATATCTATGAGGGAAAACACGGTGTGGGACTTGCTCTATCAGATACTGAAAGTTTGGGAAGGCTGAGGTGATGAAAATTGTGGTTTGGAAGCAGGGATGTAGGAAAAATTGCCGGTGGAACAAGCAGGAACAAACTCAAGAACTTTGGGAAACTTCTACTTTGATTTGATCATTCCATACTGCATACATGTGTCAAATGATCACACCACACCCCATAGATATGTATGGTTGTTCTAGCAAGATCTTTCTTGACATAAAGCTGACAGGGAGATGATATATGACACAGCTGTAAAGGGAGAGCACACACTTCTTAATAAATTCTATTGAGACATCAATTTCCATAAGAAAAAAAGTAATAGGATGCATGTTTGATTTGAGGTACAAAAATTACAGGCAAACAAAACTAAAATAAAAAAGAACCTTATAATGCTATGGAACTTGTAAAGGAATGATTCTTGTCATTCAAAGTAATGATAAATTAAAAAAAAGAAAAAACGAACCCAGAAAGTTACAGAGATGAAAAGCTAGCATAAAAGTCAGCTTCTAAAGTCAGCTCTAGCGCTTGTTCTGCATAAGTCCTGGGTTTGCATGATAATCCTGGCTATCTATAATAAGACTGGTTCTTATAGCAACAATGAATAAATAAAGAGTGAATTTTAGAATATTACAGTGTTGTACTTTTTTTGTTATTGCAATGCTCAAACCTAAACACAACTATTATGTATTGCCACGTCAAAGACCATGTCTGTGTGTTATCAAAACTCAGAGAACTTAAATCGGTGTTTGGTTTTACTCCATAATCCCAGCATTTAGGAAGCCAAGGCAGGAAGATTACCATGCGTTTGAAGCCAGCCTGGGTCAGAGTGAGACCCTGCACCAGAAAACAAAGAATCAAACAAAATCATCAGGAAACGGGAGATGGATGAGCGACACAAATTCAGAACAGTTTACACCCCTGAGTGAGGAACCGCCGGCGAGGACGGCCGGGTCAGGTGGGGTGATGGAGACGGGGTACGGTTTGGACACGTCTTCGTCCAGCGGTTCAGTGCAGGAACGACGGAAACGCTTCCCGGGGTAGAGGCGATGTGTCAATCATGAGAGCGCCCCGCCCACCGCGTCCCTGCGGTTGGCTACAGTGTGGGAACACGCATGCGCCTGGAGAGCAGGGCCCTGAGCGCAGCCCCCATGGGGCGGGGCTAACGCGTCGGCGCGCGTGCCCACAGCGTCCAGCCAATCAGCGCGGAGCGCGGTCGAGGCCGCGCTGGGTTTTCTCCCGCGCAAAGGCGAAGCTCGCTCAGAGGCGTCGAGGCTGCGGGGCCGCGGAAGTAAGGGGTGGCGCGGTGGGTGGGGGCCGCGGGCGGGGCCTGTGGCGGCGGCTCGGCCCCGGTGGGGGGCCGCGGGGAGAGGGGGGAGACGCCGCCGCCGCCA
>CABHPP010117705.1:5906-23512 GCA_902168425.1 Peromyscus attwateri | reverse complement strand
GGTGCTGCCCTAGGAGACCCCTGGAGGGTGCACACTGCCAAAGCACCTGCATGGCTCTGAGCAGATGAGGAGCCCGGCAAGGGGCATTATTGAAGGGCCAGGGATGACGGCTCCAGACTTCCCCTTTCCCCTCCTCACCTCACATCTCTCCCCCTCTCTCTCCTCTCTTTCCTCCCCTTTTCTTCTATCCTCTCTCTCCGCTTCCTCGTGTTGTTTTGAGACAAGGTCTCACTGTGTAGCTCAGGCTGGCCTGGAACTTTGCAATCCTCCTGCTTCTGCTTTCCAAGTGCTGGGATCGTGTGTGTGTGTGTGTGTGTGTGTGTGTGTGTGTGTGTGTGTGTGTGTGATTGCCCAGCATGCTATCCTTTTTGTGCACCATGTCCTTCCATTCCTTTTTTTCTTTTTTTTTCCGAGACAGGGTCTCTCTGTGTAGCTTTGCACCTTTCCTGGAACTCACTTGGTAGCCCAGGCTGGCCTCGAACTCACGGAGATCTGCCTGCTTCTGCCTCCTGAGTGCTGGGATTAAAGGCATGCGCCACCACCGCCCGGCTTCTGCAGACAGAGAGAACCCACCTTACTTGTCAGTGTACAGCTCCCAGCTCCCCAGCATGAGCAATACCTCACAGCATCTCAGGGGCCTGATGGGTCCTGTCTGGCCCTCCTAGGTGGGGATCTTCCTTTCTGATACCCCAGGACATTTACAAGTCCAAGAATCACGAGAGCTGTGGCCCAGGACACCTGTGGACGACAGTGGGAGGCACACTGGAGAGAGAGTCCCATTGTTAGTGGCATCCAAAGATGCTGAAGGGACAATAGAAGTCCTGTTCAGAAGCCACTGCATCTTACACCTAACTCACTGGTGCAGAGGGTTTGATGCGGAAGTGACAGGGATGCAGTCAGCTATCCATCCAGGGCTCTGGTCCTTCCCTGGGCTTCCTTCTGTGTTCTGGAAGTAGTCTCCTGTGAGGTCCTGGCTGAGGAATTTGGGAGGTGGGCTTGTCTCACAGGTAGCCTTCAGAAGGTGCCTTACCCAGAATCTGGCCAGCAGGGGGCAGCAGACAACAAGCAGTCTGAGGTCCCTGGGGGTCCGATGCCGTTCTCCACCTCCTGTGACTGCCCTTGATGCCTGCAGAGTGGTCACAGTCAAGTGACACTTAGAATCTTAGAACGAGATCACTGGAAGACGAGGGACTCGGGGACAACCTAGTTCCCACCAGCTTTGTACAGTCTGGGAAACCGAGGCTCAGAGAGTGGCCAGAATCAAACCGAAGGTAGCTCCTGGATGAGCACTCGGGTTTCAGACTTCTGGCTGGAACTTTTTGTGCTACTCTGGGCTGCTCAGCCGCTGATCCATGCTGGGCATGATGCATTACAAAGGGAAGGAGAAAAATGTTAATCTCACATAACGAAGAAAGCCTGCCTACCAGTGGCCTTTGCGTAGAAACAGAGAGGCCAAGACAGGGCCCTTGTGGGTTCCTCAGCCATGCTCGCTGCCTCTTAGAGTCAGTATAGGTTAGTCAGGGCATTTGGGCCAGGCATGAACCGCTGTCTGAGCTGTGTCCTAACTGAAGTGGACACAGATCCAGAGACCAGAGAGTGACTGTGGGACTCATGTGGATTCCTCCCATCCTTTGCAGGCACGTTGGGCCCTAGAGCTCCTATAGCAAGGTGTTGCAGACAGTGGTTGCAGACAGACAGAAAACGACACAGCACCCCTTCTGGGTCTGAGGGTAGAAGTCCTGGAGTGGGCTAGCCTGTGGTCGCCTCTCTAGACTCTCCTCGGAGAATCTGTCTTGCTTTTTCAAGCTTCTAGAGACCCCCCGTGTTCCTCAGCTCCTGGCCCCTTTTCCCCTTCCAAGCCAGTTGGGGACCATCTTCCAGTCTCTGTGTCCCCTAGTCAGTCACCATCTCTGTGTCTCTGACCTTTCCTTCTCCCTCTTATGGGACCCTTGGGATGATGCTAGGCCTCCCTGGATAGCTCAGAAGACTGTCTCTACCTTGGGACTCTTGCCTTGACCATACCTGCCCAGTCTTCATGGTACCACACAAGCCATATGCAGGCTCTGGAGATGGGGACATGGGCATCACTGGGGGACTTCACGCATCTCTCCACAGTCAGCTAGTCTCTATTGTCACCATCTACCATGCTCTGTGTCCTAGAGGCTATGCACATACACTGTGGCTCCTTCACCTGTGTTCTTGATTTGGCCAACAGGTGGTTCCAGGAACCTCAGGTAGAAGAAAGATTTGTGGACACCTGTTTCTCCAAGTTCCTCCTTCTGGACATAGCTGGGCAGCAGTTGTAACATTTGACCTGTGGTCCCAAGGGCTGGAGGCTTGGCCTCAGCTCTTGATGTCCCTAGAGTAGCAGTAATGGGCCCTTCAGGTCTGCATATGGCCATGGATCCTTCTCTCTAGGTTCCTGCTGTCCGCCATTCTGTGTTCCTTCCAAGTTTTCTTCCTCCCCTCCATTGGGCACTCACAGATTCTCCAAATGGCCCCCTATCTTCTGTCAAGTGTCCTTCAGGCTGGAGGACAGTGGCAGGGCTGAGAGTGAGCTAGCAACATGCTCGGGGGCATAGTTAGGTAGGGCAGAGCTGGGACTGGAGTTCAGCCCCAGAAGTCAAAGGAGACCAGAGGTGACATTTTCCTAGCTTATCCTATCCTCACCCCTTACAGAGACTTACTTCTCTCAGTTGACATCATCTGGCGGCATCAAGTGAAGAACTATTTGCCAGGAACACAGTCCTAGGGTCCAGTCATTGCAGGTGGGACTTGGCAGCTGGACAAGTTCATGGCCAGTGCTTGCTCGCCACAAGGCCAAGGCACCCGTCTGTGAGAAATGGCTGGGCAGCCTCAGTCATGTTGAATGGACACAATAGCCGAACAGCTCTGTGCTCTGCAGGGTGTTTGCTTAGCAGCAGAATGTAGCAACCACAGCCCCTCTCCCCAACTTCTCCCCATCTCAAGGTGGGCCTCATAGCTCCACTTGACAGAGGAGCCGCCATTCTGGGAGGCAGCCGGCCCACCTGGGTTGATCACACAGCTGTAAGCGGCAGAGGCCAGAAGTGATATACAGGGCTAAGAGCCAAGCCTTAGAGGCCTTTCACCTGTGTGTCTGATGGTCATCAAGTGGCTGTGTGGTGAATAGAGCTTGGCTCTTTTTTTTTTCTTTCCTTGAGACATAGTCTCATGTGGCCAAAGTTATCCTTGACCTGTGGATCCTTCTGCCTCTACCTCCCCAGTGCTGGGATTGCAGGTGTGCACCATCGTGCCTGGCTGACATTTCTTTAATTTCCTTCTTGGTGATCGTTTAGGAGGGGAGGAGCTTGAGAGTCAGGGGCCAGGTGTGTCTTACCTATAGTAACTATAGACACATGATTTCTTGGGGTGCTAGAAAGAAATGTCTATTTACCCCCAAGAGAGTGAGCACTGGTAGACCAAGAGATGATTCTGTTCAATTCCAACTTGGTAGACTGAGGAGCATGCTGGGGTTACTTACAGGGCACGGGGCACTCAAAGGCAGCTACTCTGTGGGGAAGGCCCCTGGGCAACTCCTGGTCAGTTGTACCACTGAAGAGTTTCACCCCATTCAACTGCTCACCTCAGGGAAGGGAGGGGCCCATGTTTTCATGAAGCCTGTGAGCTCCTTTTCACCCAGGATGCACTGGATCCATCCAACTTGGAGGAAGCCACTAAATACACACACACACACACACACACACACACACACACACACACACACACACACACGGGCAGAGACCTGGAGCATTCATGTGGCATGCTTGGGCTTTCCTCTGAGCGCTAGAACTTTCCAGTGCACAGTTAGGGAATCCTGGCATCACCCCAGCTCATGACAGTCTTCAGGGGCCTGGTGTCCAGTATTACTTTCTCTGACAGCCAGCATCTGGACTCCCCATCCCTGGACTTGCCAGGTTTTGTAGCTGGAGGCGCCATGTTGAACTTCACCTTGATCCACTCGTCTGTGAGTGGTGGCATCATACTGCTTGGCAGGGAGGCCATTTGGAGTTCTGCTTTCTCCCACCTCTTCCTTGAAGGCAAGCCCTCATGCTCCTTCCCCATGCCCCGAGTCTGCGTGGCTCCTGGCCTAATTTCGACTGCTCCATTCAGTCTGCTGTTCTCATCAGTGAGAGACTGTGATGAGCAAGGAATCTCACTTTCCCTCTCACCACCAATAAAAATATCATCTGAGGACGAGCCTGAGTGCTTGTGTTTCCCCAGCAGTGTCAGGGCTGGAGGCTCTACTGTGAGTACTTCCTCAGGGCAGAGGTGCTGTGTGTGTGTGTGTGTGTGTGTGTGTGTGTGTGTGTGTGTGTGTGTGTGTGATTGAAATGTCTCCTCCTGGTGAGAACCATGGGCACCCCTTGAAAAACTCAGGTCCATGCTACTGCCTGGTGCAAAGACTCTTAGAAACATACAGTCTCTGCTGTGCAGAGAGGGAGACTGAAGGCCAGCAATAGGGGTCTAGGCTAAGGGAAGCAGAAAGTCTTCTAGGATAGCCTGGGGTATTTACTGGCTTTCGGTCTGGCGCTGTCATTTCTGTCAACCCACCCATGATTTCTCTTGGTGCATTTGTGCCTTTGTATATGTTTGTGTGCCATATTTATGCCTGGTACTCACAGAGACCAGAAGAGGGCATTGGGTCACCTGGAACTGGAGTTACAGATGGTTGTCGGCTGCCATATGGGTGCTGGGAACTGAACCCAGGTCCTCTACAAGAGCAGCCAGTTCTCTTAACTGCTGAGCCATTTCTCCAGCCCCTCCCTCTCATTTCTTATGAGCCTCTGGCTTGTACCCTCCCAGGACAGGTTGCTTGGCAGTCAGCTCCCCGGTTCCCAGCCTCCCTTGGGAAGGGAAAAGGAGACACAGCTTCTACCTGGCTAGGGTAGTGACTCCAGGCCTGCCAGCTCCTTCTGGTATAGCTGAAGAGGAATGCAGACTCTATCCAGCCTCTAGGGAAGGAAGAGGGGGTTTGGGTAATTGAGATACACAAAATTTGGTGGTGGAGGAGCCTGCTAGCACCCTCTTGCGATAGATGATTGCAAATACAATTTCTGCAGCTGCTCAGCCTGTCTGTGAGCTGTTGCTCTTCACAGATGTGTTCATGTTTGTTAGGAAAAAAAAAATGATGTGGACTTAAACGTCTCCCCATCATCCTCGGGAGGATGTAGGAGCAGACAGTCAGGAGCTTTGCTTGCTCTGTCTTGATCTGTGTTAAAGCTGGGTTTTGAGCTATAGGGTTGGAGATGTCCTTCACCCCAGTTTCTCATAGGCCAGCATGCCGACAGTCTGAGGCAGAGGCTGAGATGTGGCCATGCTTCTTTTCTAACCGTCTATGTTGAGTGTACCCTCTCCCCAGCCTTTTTTTTTTTTTGGTTACCCAAGAAGAGAGAGTCGTCTTGGTAATGTTCAAGGGCCCTCCTCATGATGAAATGGGCAAGCTTGGGACTCAGGAGAGCCAGGTGTATAGGTCTGTTCCAAGTTTGAAGGTCTGGGAGCCAGGACGGCTGATATGTAAGTTCTAAGCTCCACACCTGAGGCATCCAGGCAGGAAGACCTCCTGCAAGAGTGAAGGTTGACTTTCTTGGTCTAGTCAGACCTTCTGTTGATTGAGTGTGACCCACCCACAGGAGAAAGACAACCTGCTGTGCTCAGTTGACTGATTCAAATTCCAACCTATCCCAAATGCCCTCACGTGCATGCCAGGGGTAATGTCCATCAAACTTCTGGGCACTGGAGGGCCTAATTAAGTTGATACAAGAATGTCCCCTGTCACTTCTGGAGGCCAGATGCTACATATCAAGGTGTTAGTGGGTGGTTCCTTCTGAGGCTTGGAGGGAGAAGCTTGTCTTGGGCTTGTCTCCAGATGACCAATGTTTGCTTGCACTCCGAAGTTGCCTTGGGCCCTCACTAGGGAGTTGTCTCAAGGCCCTCACTAGGGAGGGTATTATTGTCACCAGACCAGGAAGTTGCTTTTTATTCTGTCTGGTACATGACAGGACGGATTAAACTGGACATGGGGCTGGTCTACGTGCTGTCTAGTTGAGGACTGGGGGAACCTATATATACCAGGATATCTTAGGGAAAAAGCCAAGGGAGGGTGAAGGGGGTCAGACAGGGCCATATCCAGTGAGGAGTCTCTAAGAAGCACCCACAGGAAGGGGGCATGATCAAATTAGCTTTCTAGAAAGATCTTTTTGTGGCAAGCTTGAGGTTGTATTGAAATGAGGAGGCCCGCTTGGAGAGTCCTGCAGTGGTTTCGGCAAGAAACCGTGTTGGAGGAAACAGTGTGGGAGGAGAGGAGAGGCCTCCTGGAAGACATTGGTGCTGTGGATGCAGCTAACCTGGTAGAGAGGCTTGGAAAGGGCGATTGTGGTTGTACATACTGCGGAATTTCCAACCTCCCTACCCTTAACCTCACTGCATCTACCTTAGATATGTGCAGTGCTTACCAGTTCCCAGTAGATGGCAGGAGAGGGATTGAAGAAGGAACCTCTGTCTAATTTGCATAGTTCCCATACTGGCTAGGTCAGAATCTGTGTGACAGCTCAGTTGGCCCGTGGATTTTAGTTTTGAAGGGCGAAGGGTAGGGCTTCTGACTCTAGACAGTACCAGGGGGGCAGCTCCCAAACTGTTACCCTGAACTTTTCTCTCCAGCCAACCTAGCCTAGGGCTAGGGGTCTCTGGTGAAGGTAGAATGAGGGGCAGTTACTCTAATGGTTTGGAGGGATTTTCATTCTTGGTGTTTTAGACAGAAGAATGCTGTCAAGGCTTCCTGGGGTTCTGTCTTGAAGGCAAAGCTGAGTCTCACCTCTCAGCCGGAACACAGGCTTCCTGCTTCTCTGAGGACTCAGGATTGTCATGTGTGTGTGTGTCTCTCTCTGAGTCCTGTTATGTAGCAGAGGCTGGCCTTGAACTTCTGAGGCTCCAGGTGTTCATCACCACTCCTAATCCTGTACTCTCATGGAACGCCGGAACCTGTAGTCTGGCCCAGCTACCCATGTGCTGACTGTCCCCTGCCTGCCTCTTAATCAACCCTCTGCTCTTTCCGAACTGGCTCTGCTATGTGCACACTTCATGCTTCTCCCTGGCTTCCAGCTGGTTTCTTCTTCAATGGGTGCCCCAGTGGAGAAGCCGAGGTCAGCTTGCTTTCTGGGCAGGGGAGGACAGTCCCTTGCCTGCGCCTGCAAGGCCCTTTGCATGCAGCTAGTGCTGGGCTGGCTTCTTACTGCTGCTGTAACAAGGTACCAACAATCGGTTGGCTTTACAAATGAGCTGTCTTGAGTTCAGAAGTCTGCAAGGGGCATTGTGGGCTGCAGTTAAAGTCTGGGCAGGACCTTGTTCCCTCTGAGGCTCATAGGGAAACTTCTTGGCTTCTATAAGCCGCCCAAATTTCTTGACTCCAGGCCACCTTCAACCTTTGTTTTCGTTATCATCCCTCTTTCTCTTCTCTCCATGTCTCCCTCTTGTAGGGACCCTTAGCATGACTCTGGTCTATCTGGAGAGTCCAGGCCCAAATCCTCCATTTTCAGATTCTTAACTTGGTGACATCAGCACGTCTCTTTGTCACGTGCTGCAACGCACACTGGGAGACATCTCTCCCCTCCTTCCTGGGCTGTCAATGGCCCCTGGCTGTTGTTAGCCTCGGGGTGCTCACCTGTTTTCTGTGACTTCTCACATCCGGCCCTCCCCACTCCAGCATATCTTCTTTCTGATTTTTAGTTCTTAATTAATTTGTTTTGAGTTAGCATACAAAGTGATGGGTTTCTATATGCCGCATTCACACATGTCCCATGGCGCCCCCCATCTTCTTCCTTCCTCTAGACGGTGTCCCATTCTTTCTTGCCCCATGTGTTCTAGTACCTTCTCTTATGATCTCTTCCTTCTCTCGCATGGTTTCCTTTCTACTTTCATGTCAATCATGCACATGCATATTTAAATCCAAGTTCTGCGTGCGAGGGAAAATGTGTACTGTTTTGTCTTTCTCATCAGGCTTATTTGGCTTAATGTAACCATTTCTGGATTCATCCACTTTCCTGAAAATGTTGTGATTTAATTTTCTTTATGATTTAATAAAATTTGTTTATCTATCTCTGTCTGTCTATTTATTTATCTACCTATATCATCTATCTACCAATCATCATGTGTGTGCCTGTCTGTCTATCTCATACACGGTCTTTATTCATCTCTTGAAGGACATAATAGGCTGACTCCATTTTTGAGTTATTACGAACAGTGCAGCAATAACTATGGATGGGCAAGTATCTCTGTGGTGTGTTGACTTAGAGTCCTTTGCGAATGTACCCAGGAATGGCATAGCTGAGTCTGTGGAAGTCTCTTTCTAGATTCTTATTTTTTTTTTAAAGATTTATTTATTTATTACACATACAGTGTTCTGTCTACATGCCAGAAGAGGGCACCAGATCTCATTACAGATGGTTGGGAGCCACCATGTGGTTGCTGGGGATTGAACTCAGGACCTCTGGAAGAACAGCCAGTGCTCTTAACCTCTGAGCCACCTCTCCAGCCCCCTCTAGATTCTTTCAAACAAACCTTCATACTGATTTCTGAGGTGTGGGCACAGGTTTAAACGCTCACCGACAGTGAGTAAGGGCTCCTCTTTCTCCACACCCTTTCCAGCATTTGTTGTCACTGGTGTTTTTGATGACAGTCATCCTGACTGGGGCAAGAAGAATTCTCAAGGCAGTTTTAATCATTATTTTCCTAATGGCCGAGGATGATAAACACATTTTCAGTAGTTATGGGCCATCCAGGTCTCCTTGTTGGAGAAGACGTGTTCTTTTCGTCAGCTTGTTTGTTGATGGGATGATTGTGTTTCTGTAGATTAACCTTTTGTCGGGTGCCCCCCCCACGACATTCCTCAAGTTGCCTGCAGAGGGCACTGTTGTATGTTGGAGTTTTGGACCTCTAAGAATCCTGGCTTGTCAGGGCTCAGTTGATTTAATCTTTTCAGCAATTTTTATAGTTTATCTTCCACTTTATGGTTAGAGAATTTGAGGGTAACATGTCCAGAGCCAGGGTTTACATCAGATCGACTCTCTGGCTCCAGACAGCTGCCATTCTGGGTGTGTCCGCCGCTTACAGCTTGACCTGCAGCATTCCCCTCCCAAACATTTCCCCTCTGCATGGTGATTTAAAAAAACTACATGTAACTGTTCCTTTTCGGTTCCCCCAGATGTCCCCTTCCTCTGACATAGGGTCACTGTTGCCAGTCTGTGTTACACTGACTGGTGATAATGACCAACCAAGGGTCCCCTCAGAGACCATCTCAGAGACATTTGTCCTTCTGTCTCCACATCTGGGGTCAGGATAGAATGGAGACTAAGAAAAAGGGATAGTCAAAGAAACCTGGATTCCTAACCTGGTCTGAACATTTACTAGCTGCATGACTGTTCATACACACACACACACACACACACACACACACACACACACACACACACATTAAATCTAGATTCTGCAGATGAAAAAATATGACAGGTGATGTTTGTCTTTCCGAGTCTGGCTAATTTTGCTTAACACAATGACCTCTAGTTCCATCCATTTTCTTACAAATGTCATGATTTCATTTTTCTTAACATCTGAATAAAATTCCACCATGTGTATGGGCCACATTATCTTTATCCAGTCATCTGTTGATGCACATCTAGGCTGGTCCCATTTATTGAATAGAGCAGCCCTGAACATGAATGAGCAGGTATCTCTGTTATGTGCTGTGGTATGTGTTTACCCAGTGTCATAGCTGGGTCACATGATAGTTCTATTTTTTTGCTTTTTTAAAAACATATGTTTAAAGTGGGATGGGGGATTTGCCACAGCACATGTGGCAGTCAGGACAACTTGCAGGAATTGCTTCTCTCCTTCCAAAAGGCAGTGGTTACATGCCACAAAGCAGTTAGCAATGCCTTAACCATATGCAGATTATTAGGCCAAGGGCCTCTTCCATTCTTGTCAAGGGGTGTGCTGACCTTCTCTCCTTTCGTACAACACATATTTTTAGTCCCCCTGAAACTTCCATATTGACTTCCATAATGGTTACACAAGTTTACATTACAATCAACTGTGTGATTTTATACTATTTGCTTAATGTCTCTGAGCTACTGTTTCTTCATTTGTACATTGGAGCCCACAATTTTAGCCATCTCACTGAGGTACCTTGATAGGCTGACCATTGTGGTACACAGCATCTGCTTCTGTTACAGTGACTTTTATGCACAGCACCCTGGATTCATCTGTGAGCTCACCCTGCCACCCCTAGCATCCCTCTCCCTCTATTTTCTCAGGTGGCTTCTGTATTCCACATTCCCTAGCTTAAGGTGAGAGTGAATATTGCAGCTTCCCTGATCTGCCAACTCCAGAGAGAGGGATATCCAGGGTCATGGCCTTGGAAACAAACGGCTGCCTACTCTGTCAGTGTGCAACCCTTCACTATTGTCCCTTTTCTGGGATGAATATTCCAAGTGGCCAGCACAGAGTCTTCAGTTCTTTCACAGCTTCTTTTAAGGACCCGCTTTGGGGAATTCAAAGCAAGACAAGTGACAAGGACCCCCAGCTTGGATTCATCCTGTTAGTAACTTCACATCGGTCTCTTAGAAATGCTGCTGTTTCAGCAGAGCTTCTGGGAAGTCATAGCTCTGGTTGGCCCCTCCTGGCTGCACACGAGTTCCTAGGCTGCTGTCCTGGGTTGTGCAAATGGCTTGAAGTTCAGAGGGAAGATCAGGAAAGACATCCTTCAGCTCTGCAAGAATAGGAGGCTTGGTGGAGGGTGGTGGTAGCAGCAGGGGTTTTCCTCATATCCACCGAAGCTGCAACTGTCCCTACAATTGCTTCTCCCATCCCATCCAGCCTTGCCCTTAATGGGAACCCGAGTCTGACTGTGGGGTAGGTACATGGTATAGGAAGGTAGGGAATCCTTAGTCTATGTTACAAAGACATTTTCTTCTCTTGGTGAGGGTCTCCATTATGAAGAATGAGTAAATGAACTTTGTTATTCTGGGAGAGTTCAAAGTTCTCTCCGGGGGAGAGAAACCCATGGCAGGCTGAGTGGATGGCCATAAAGCTGTTCCCCTGGCCCCTGGCAGCCATCCTGTGCTTCTGCCTCCCATTGCCTTCCTCCCAGTTGGTGGAACAGGGTGGAGGCATGCAGACGACTTCCAGCCTTGGCCCGGAGAACCCTTATGCTGTTCCTTTCTCTCTGCTCCCAGAAGAGGAGGCAGTGTCTGAAAGGCTCCTGTGGAGGTGGTGGGGCCTGGGTACACAGGGAACCTGGACTGAAAGGTGATGCATGCAACTGTCACATGATTAGGTGCAAACCAGTGATGCCTTTGTCCCGGACAATCCTCTGCCATCTTCCCAGCGCTTCCAGACCTCCTTCACGTCTTTTATTTGAGGACCTCCTGGTGTTCTCTTAGTTAGAGTTTCTATTGCCTTGGTGAAACACCACAACCAAAAGCAATGTGGGGAGGTAAGGGTTTATTTCACCCACAGTTCCATATAACAGTTCATCATCAAAAGCAGTGAGGGCAGGAACTCACACAGGGCAGGAACCTGGAGGCAGGGGCTGATGCAGAGGCCATGGAGAGGTACTCCTTCCTTACTGGCTTGCTCCTCATGGCTTGCTTAGCCTGCTTTCTTATCCAGGACTGCCAGCCCAGGAATGGCAACACTCACAATCAGCTGGACCTTCTCTATCAATCACTAATTAAGAAAATGCCCTACAGTCTTGCCTACAGCCGGATCTTATGGAGGCATTTTCTCAATCGAGGTTCCCTCCTCTCAGATGTCCCTAGCCTGTGTCAAGTTGACACAAAACTAGCCAGCATGTCTGTGTATGCTGCTATAAAACATATCACAGACTGGGTAACTTATGAAGAGGTGAAATTTTTTCTTTCTCAATTCTGGAGGCTGGAAGGTCTGAAGTCAAGGTGTTGGCTGTCTGGTGAGGATCCTGTCTCCTCTTTCAAAATGGTGGCTTGAGCATTGTGTCCTCCAGAAGGAACACTGTCCTTATGTGGGGGAAGATGAAGGGCAAAAGGGATGATTCCCTGTTAAGCTTTTCTATAGGGACATCTGATCCCAGCCTGGAGAGTCCCACTGTCACGAGCCTCTTGCTTGTGGAAGGTCCCACCTCTTAGTGTTGGGATACTGCCATTCAGTGTCAATGCCTGGAGCATTCAACCACTCCAGGGACAGCGGGTTTTCACAGGTACAACAGGCCCCTCAGAGTCAGACAAACACTTCGCAACACTGTGCAGTTGGAATCAGAGTCCTGGAGGCTCCACACCCGTCAGCTGTGCTTCTTCATGTGAATGCACATCACGATAGCTCCGGGGAGCGGGAGTCCCAGCCATGGAAGGATGTGATGTTCTTGAATAACATGGGTTAAAATTAGATGCAGATTTAACTGATGGAGGGGCTGAGTCAGAGGCCGGAATGCCACCATCTCAACACAGTTTATAACATCCAAATTCACTTGTGGGAACCCAAGGCTGGGAGGCCTTCTCTTTATTATTCCTCAGAAGGGAACATGATGGATGAAGTTGGAAACCTGGTACTCCTCCAGTATGGGGACTCAGGACACTCTCCTGGATCCCTTCATCAGGGCATCAGGGTCTGTGATGAGATGAGGTTTCTCCTGACAAATTCATACCCACTGTTAGGAAAACTGCAGAGGCAAGTGGAGTCCCTATGGGGATGGGCCCTTCCCAGGTCTGTGCGACACCTCTTTGGGGGCCAAGAGTGTGTCCTAATGTTTTAAGCCCCCTTTTCACAGTGACCTCTGAATGAAAAAAAGAAATAAGAAGGAAAGGAGATGACTACTCCTAGGTAAGGTAGAGGAGAAAGTTTATTGTAGATAAAAGGGAGAGAGCATAGGCAGAGACAGGACCATCTGGGAGAGTCCAGAGTGGACATGACCCTGACTGAGCTGGGCCATGTGAGGAGAAGGGGAGGGAAAAGGAGAGGGGAGAGAGGGAAACCAGGTGCAGCAGCCAGGAGGGTGGGTAACCAAAATGTCTGGAT
This sequence comes from Peromyscus attwateri, assembly GCA_902168425.1. Lineage (NCBI taxonomy): Eukaryota > Metazoa > Chordata > Mammalia > Rodentia > Cricetidae > Peromyscus > Peromyscus attwateri. The sequence goes on along the minus strand of CABHPP010117705.1, from coordinate 10,450 downwards.
TATATAGAGAAGAGCCTCTGGGGGAAGGGCAGCCCAGCCCCTGGGTTGGAGAGTTGGGGGGTAGAGGGTGGGGTATGCCAGCCATACCCTGTAATAGGTAGGGACTGAGGGATGCTGGGAGAACCTGGCAGCCAGGTCTGCTTTGATATGTTAAATAGGGACCTCAGTCATTTGTCCCTGCATCTGAGACTTAACAACCTCCTCCAACACTGTGGGGCATTCACAGGAGAAACTTGATTGAGTCAAGAGGACTTGATGGACTGGCCCTCCTCCCCAGAATGTGGTACAACTTATCCTCCCAAAGGATCTCAGTGGGGCCCTAGAGCCAAGCCACTATGGGGAGGAATGAATTTATGAATAAATGCATCGTTAGTTGTTTTTTTTGGTTTTGTTTGATTCTTCATCTTTTGCTATGTAGCTAAAGGTAGTGCAGGATTGAACCCGGGGCTTTTTGCATGTTAGGTAAGCTCTCTACCCACCGAATTACATATGCAGCCCGTACATAAGGTAATATTTAGAACCTACTATGGTCTAGGTGCTGAGGCCTTTGGGTGTATCAGGTGAGAAGGAGTGGGACTGTCTCTTGGTCTCAGTGGGATTGTGGGATCCAGTGGGGAACTGGTCCGGGTAAACAGTCCATCAGGTTCTCACTTGGAGGGGAAGGTGGCTTTATATGAAGTCAAACACATGAAAGAGTTAGTGAGACAGCCAGGTATCTCAGCCATTAGAGGACAAGGCTATGACAATTGGAAGCTTGAGGTTATCTTGGGGGACACAGCAAAACCCAAACTGAACTCATACAAAAAGCCAGGGAGTGTGAGAGCCATCAGGGTCCTCTGGACAGGTCGTGTGAGTGATCCGCAGCAACGTCAGAATGATAGAGAGTCCAGGAGACAGAGTGTAAATGCTGATAAGCATGGGAGAGTCGGGGAAGTGGAGGCCGTGGGTTTGTGGATATCTGTCCACAGGGAAGGGGAGCTCTTAGGGAAACAAGCTACTTTGAGGGGAGGAAAGGGGGGCAGGGGAATGGGGAAGGACTAGAGGGTGGGGAAGAGCACATCCAAGTGATCTGATCACTCGTCATTGATGAAAGGGACCTACTGGCCATGAAGCAGCTGCTCACTCGTGAGCTTCCGGGTGAGTCTCCTGTTTCCACCTCCCATCTTACCACATGAGCAGGGAGGTTACAATGTGTGCTGTTTTTGTGGATTCTGAATTGTCAGGCATGGGGGGCAAGTGCTTTAACCCACTGAGCTGCCGGGCCTGCCCTGGGCTGACTTTCTGAGATGCCACTTTCCTCGTGCAGTGGTGAGTCCCTTTGTCAGGTCTTTCGTACTGGAAGAACCTCTAGTATCTGCTGCTGGAAACCCTCTCCTCTCTTCTCAGCATCTGTCTCAGCCACTTATTTGGGGGCCCAGACCCCACTATTGAGGAACAGTGAAATGTACTATGGTGGTTTGAATGAAAATGGCCCCCATAGGCTCGTAGGGGGTGACGCTATTAGGAGGTGTGGCCTTGTTAGAGTAGCTGTGGCCTTGTTGGAGGAAGTGTGTCACTGGGGGTAGGCTTTGAGGTTTCAAATGTTAAAGCCAGGCCAGTGTCACTCTCTTCCTGCTGCCTGCTGATCCAGATAAAGAATATCTTGGCTTTTCCTCTGGCACCACATCTGCCTGTGTGCCACCATGATGACAATGGACTAAACCTCTGAACTGTAAGCCAGTTCCAATTAGATGGTTTCCTTTATAAGAGTTGCTGTGGTCATGGGGTCTCTTCACAGCAATAGAAACCCTAACTTAGACACTCTCTAAGGTGAGCGAATAAGGCCCAACCATTGTCCACATCCTAATCCCCTATATAATATATATATATTCATAGGAAAAAGGGTATTGGGTTGCTAATGAGCTGACTTAAAAAAGGGAGTATTACCCTGAATCTTCTGTCTGTACCCACCATGCACAGAGAGTCTTTAAAATGGAAGAGGGAAGGGAGAGAGAGCCACGAGGTGTCATGGGAAGGACTTGGCTTTGAAGCTGGAGAAAGGTGTAGCCAGGCTCCAGATGCTAGGCAGCTAAGGAAAGAGTTCACTCACTCCAGCAGGAGCTCAGCTCTCTCAGTCCAGCCCGGCGGGTCCCATCTTGGACTTCTGACCGCTAGAACTGTAAGATAATAAATTTGTTTTGTGTTAAGCCATTGGTTATGGACAGTTGTTACACCAGCCACAGAAAGCCAGCATGGCTCAGCAGTGTATGTAGTTACAGTCTTGAGAGTAATCAGCATGGACCTCAGAGGGGGAGGTCCATTGCTGAGCTTCCAGGATGTTGGTTCAAAGTTTTGCTGGCATTTAGCAACAGTAGCATCCAGAGCCAAGTCAAGGCAAAAGTTTGGCCTAAGTTTCCCTCCACGGTGGACACTTTTCTAGATTCTCTTACTTCATGGACCACAGAAACAGGATATTTTCATTTACTTGACATGTCTGCTTTTCTTCCTGTCCTCCTTGTACCTTTATTGCTTCACCTTCCCCTTCTTCTCCCCTCCCCTTCCCTCCCCTCCCCTCCCCTTCCCTCCCCTCCCCTCTCCTCCCCTCTCCTTCCCTTTCCTTCCCTCCCCTCCCCTTCTCTTCCCTTCTACTTCCCTTCCCTTCCCTCCCCTCCCCTCCCCTCCCCCCCCCCTTCCCTCCCCCTCCCCTTTCCCCCCTCCCTTTCCCTTCTCTTCCCTCCTACTTCCCTTTCCTTCCCTCCCCTTTCCTTCTCTTCCTTTTGAGACAAGGTTGCGTTCAAGCCACCTTCTCACTGTGTAGCTCAGGCTGGCCTCAAACTCCCTATCCCCCCCCCCCCCCCCCCTCCGCCTCTCATGTCTTGGGGTGACAGGCATGCATTCTCACACCAAGCTTTGTATTTCCCTTCTTGTTTTTCTAGTTCACAGCTGTCTTCTATGATACCTTTTACAGTCCCAATGTGAGTTTCCCCGACTTAAACTATCCAAGCTTGACATTTTCTGGGGAGCCCTTACATTTCTACTCATGCTGCCAAAAATTCAGATCCACAAAACCACTTAAGTGCCAGACACAGCAACGCATTCAGTCAGGGTGGGGATGTGCCTGTACCATGGTGACAGGAAGGCTGCTATATCCACCCCCCCCCCCAACATGTTCTTCCAGGTACTCTCAATAGTGTAAAACCTTAATTCCCATTTGTCTTAGGAGCACTCAGGGCATTTGAAATAAAGAAACAGAAGAACAGCCATTGTGTTTCTCAGGGGATTCTACTGTGTTTGCGCAGCAGTTCTGCTTAGTAGCAAGAGACAGTGACTCTGTCTTAGCCCCTCTGAGTTCATGTTCTCCAGGACCTTGCAGCCTACCCCAAGGTAAGCAAAACTCCACAGCAGTAATCACAGCCCCTTGGTCCCCCCCCCCCCCCCAGACAGGGTTTCTCTGTGTAGTTTTTGGTGCCTGTCCTGGATCTTGCTCTGTAGACCAGACTGGCTTCGAATTCACAGAGGTCCACCTGGCTCTGCCTCCTGAGTTCTGGGATTAAAGGTGCGCACCACCACCGCCTGGCACAGCCCCTTGTTTGAAAGTTGGAGCCATTTTTGCTTTAGGTAGTTCTAAAGTTTGTTGATTAAAAATGTTTGTAGCTTTGGAGGCTGAGAGACGGCTCAGCAGGAAGAGAATCTAGAGTAGGAAGGAGATCTTCCCATTAAAACCAAGATTGTTCTATAAGTCAGTCTGAGTAGAGGGGAAGGAAGCGTCTAATTAGGATTATAACGACACCCCCAGCCTGTCCCCCTTTGCACTGTATTGTTCAAGCTGATTTTATTTTTCAAATTGCCAATTTAAAAACACATCCATTTGAAAAGTACACAAAGATCAGCCCTTGATTTTCAATTTTAGCTTGAATCTCACTATAAGGGAGCATCCGTCACCAGTGGGTTTTTTCTCTCTCTCAGTCTGCTGCAGCCGCGTTAAAAATCCACTGGGGAAGGAATGTGCATTTGTGTTTTGTGTGAAGAAAAACTAAAATGACGAAGTGTAGCACAAACCATTTAGAGAGATGTGAGGCTGGGAACAGAGGGAAGGAACCTGGTTACCTGATGTTCATTACAGCTCGGCAGAGCACAGTTCTGAGTCTCCTGCAATGCATGCTTTAGGATGGTCAGACCTGAAGCCACACAGGGCCCGGTGTCTGAATGAGGGTCTGAGTTGGAACAGCATTTTTGTATGAGGTAGTTATAAAATTTGTTTGTTAAAATTGCTTGTAGCTTTGGGGGCTGGAGAGACGGCTCAGCATGTAAGATACTTGCTGTGTAAATGTGAGAACCCAAGTTCAAGCCTCGGAACCCACTTAAAAGCCATGTGTGGCAGCATGTGTCTGTAACCCTGGTGTCAGGGAGGTAGAGACAGGAGGATTGCTGGGGGTTTTGGCAAGCCAATCTAGCTGAATTGTTAAGTTCCAGGTTCAGTGAGAGACCCTGCTTCAAAAAATAAGATGGGAATCAATAGAGGAAAACACCCATGGTTGACGTACACCCCCCCCCCCACACACACA
>CABHPP010117704.1:29728-44554 GCA_902168425.1 Peromyscus attwateri | reverse complement strand
GACCGTGGATATCTGCATCTAGTTCCCTCAGTCACTGGATGGGGTTTCTAGCAGGACAATTAGGGTGTTTGGCCATCCTATCACCAGGGTAGGTCAGATCGGGCTATTTCTCGACTATTGCCAGCAGTCTATTGTGGGGGCATCTTTGTGGATTTCTGTGGGCCTCTCCAGCACTTTGCTTCTTCCTATTCTCATGTGGTCTTCATTTATCATGAACATTCCTTGTGTTCCCTCTACAATTCTTCACAGACCTGGAAAGAATAATACTCAACTTCATATGGAAAAACAAAAAACCCAGGATAGCCAAAAGAATCCTGTACAATAAAACAACCTCTGGAGGCATCACGATCCCTGACTTCAAGCTCTACTATAGAGCTACAGTAATAAAAACAGCTTGGTACTGGCATAAAAACCGACTTGTGGACCAATGGAATCGAATTGAAGACCCTGACGTTAATCCGCATACCTATGAACATATAATTTTTGACAAAGAAGCCAAAAGCATACAATGGAAAAAAGAAAGCATCTTCAACAAATGGTGCTGGCATAACTGGATATCAACGTGCAGAAGGCTGCAAATAGATCCATATCTATCACCGTGCACAAAACTTAAGTCCAAGTGGATCAAAGACCTCAACATAAATCCAGCTACTCTGAACCTGCTAGAAGAGAAAGTAAGAAGTAGTCTTGAATGCATTGGCATAGGAGATCGCTTCCTAGGTATAACACCAATAGCTCAGACACTGAGACAAACAATCAATCAAAGAATTCTTTATAGATTTTTACATTCAATATGCAGTCCTAATGATGGACCTCTTGCTTGAAATAGTATTGTGCTTGAGTATTCAAGATGTCACAATTATACAAAGGGATAGCGTGTAAGAGTTGCCAGGGGCTAAAGATGAGAAAGAGGCTGAGCTGCAAAGTGTCAAAAGGCAAGATGGAACCATTCTGTCCTGATTATAGTGATGGATGCTTAACAATGTATGTTCTTCATAACTCATAGTGCCGTACATTATTTAGTATGAATTGTGCTGTAAGTGCTGTGTAGCTATTTCCTCTGATTTTGAAACAGCACCCCCACAACCCATGGAAAGAGAGGAGGTTCATAAGACTCCAGAAGTAAAGGAAGCACGAGGCCATGCAAGTAAATAACTTAGAAAACCTAGGAAGCTCCTGAAACTTACAAGATTCACAGGTCTCTCCCCAAGAAGACATAAGCAGGAGCAACTGCTGGGAAGAGGAGACTGTGCAACTGGGAGAGCAGCCTGTAAGTCGTGCAGGAAGCTCCAAGGTTGCAGTTTTCATGATAATGGTTCACATTTCCCCAGAAAAAGTCACACAACAATAAATAACAGAGATTCAATAAATCCCGTGGGGAAAAAAAAACCAGAAAGGCACCACAGAAAAGAAACACTGACGACCACCTCTGCAGGATGGGTTGTGTCGGGTCCCACCCTCATTCAACATTCCTTCAAGACAGTGGCTGAACTGAGTTTACTCGGAAAGCTTAATTTAAAGAGGCATTTACAAACTATGGGTAAACCACGTTTTGATGGTGAGGACAAACGGCTGGGCTTCTGTGTATGACCCCAGAAGGCAGAACTTGGACCAGTGAGTAGAAGTAAGGAGATAAACATCTGTGTCTCGGGGAAAGCACTGAAAGGCAGCTGGGTAGCATCCTTCCAAAGCTGTATTAAAGAGGTGTGGGTTTAGGTGAATGTTGGTCTAGACACCAGCTGACATACTTTTACAAGTCTGGAGCTCTATTTTAAACTTACCTGACATCACACGTATTCATCACAGTTCATTCTGAGCATGTCCTTACAATGTGTTACTTTTCATCAAACAGTTTGCTGTTAAACAATTGTGCTGGCTCTCCCCTTAGCAGACAAAAATAGCATTCTAAATGTGTTCCTCATGGTTTCAGCAATTATTGCTTTTATCTAAGAATGACAACATTTATGCTAACGGCCTTGATACTGATAACCTAGGAAGGACTTCTTTGTTCCTATCATATTTCCTGGGGAAATACTTCCCAGATAATCTCTGAGAGTGTTCAAAATAATACCAACCTTTTGCCCAAATCAAGAAACTCTCATTTTACAGAACATAGAACCATTTGGAACCTTAAAAATGGAAAACCACTATAATTTTCATATTCTTTCACAGTTTTTCTTCTGGGTAAAATGTAATCACTAACCTATTTATTGGAGTCCAAAAGTAAATAAGCAAAAAAAAAAAAAAAAAAAAGTTTGCCATGTCTCCTGTGCATATGGGTTCTTCTGATGCAGTCACTTGATTGGAATAAGATTATCTGCATTAAAAATGCTAAGCTGTTGCCATGTTGACATTTTTATCAAATGATTGATTAAGATAATTCATTTTTTTAAATTTAGGCATCCATTTAAATAAATTAATGACAACATCTTTAATAATAAAAGTATTATTATAATCAGGACTTTAGACTTCCACTCTACTACTTTCCAGAAAAGTCACTGCAAGAATATTTAAAAGGCATCTCTTCTCTAATGAAATCATATTGTGTCTCTTAACCTTTGTTTCTGCAGTCATATAAACTACCCTCATGAAAACAGACTAAAGCACCCTGTCCCTTCGCTGTTCTATATGTCAGTATTACATAAGAAATAAAATACGGGTTTCTCCCCTAACTATATAGTGCATATATCGTGTGCAAGATAATATCTGACCCAAATTTTAACAAAAATTGTTCTGCCTCTCTTCAAGTGGTTTAAAAGCATCTTAAGGGTTCCTGTCAGAACTGACTATCTGGCAGAAGAAAGGATATTGAGAATTCCAGCCTGGGGCTAGAGAGATGGCTGGAGATAAAGGACTTGCTGTGTAAGCATAAGGACTTCAGTCTGATCCCAGCCCCCATGGAAAAGCCAAGCCATGCACAATGATGAATACCTGTCACTCCAATGCTGGGGACCTGGAGACAGGTGGAGCCCTACAGTCTCACTGACCAGCCAGTCTAACTGCAACAGTAAGCTCTAGGTTCAGCAAGAGACCCTGCTTCAAAAAATAAAGAGTGATGGAGGAAGACACACCAAGTTGATCAAACATTGCACTACTGACTTTAAACATGACCTGTGACCTCACAACTTCTCCTCCAGCCAAAGACTATTTCATTCCTTTCTTAACTGGAAGAAGCTGAGTCAAATAGGTACATTGCCCCTTGCAGCTCTGCAACCACTCTTTGCTGGGCATGGCCTTTATGCACAAGACTTCCCGGTCCCTACATGAATGACATATTCGTGGTCACAAGAAGAAAGCACAGCAGAAAATAAATTCCTAAAGCACCCAGGTTCTAAACCTTGCTTTTCTCTCATTTGGCCAGATACAGAAAAAACGACATACTATACCAGTGTCCTTAGAAACCCTGGAGCTCAGAAAATTGGACCAGAACAAGGGACCTGTTGCTGCCTTTAGAGACAACAGGAACTCGTCACCATTTTGGTAGCCTATCAGCCTCACCTCACACCCCCACCATGCAGCATTCTCTACATTTGTTCCAGGAATATATTTATCACTGGTATGTGTTAGGGCTTGTGGAAGAGCTACAGGGCAGAAACAGCTGAAGCTATGCTAGTTCATTCCTCCTACCACACACTCATGCAGGAGCAGGAACAAAACTCCAGCTCTTTACCATAATCTCCCCTCTCCAGAGAGTGGGCTCCAAACCTGAGCTTCGGCTCCCCCAAAGGGCATTCCTGATGCTCTGGTGTTGAAGTACACTGCAGTATATTAAAATGAGAAAGAGAAAAGAAAAAAAAAAGCCAGTCCATCTACCAGATTCTAGAAAGGAAAAAAGAATACACAAAGAACATCTGTTTATTTGTTAGAGAAAACGAAAGACTATTCTGGAAGTGTTCAAGGGTCTTACAAGACTGATGTGCTCAAAAGAAGTATGTGGGTGATATTTTATTTGTGCACCCCAATAAAACTTATCTGGGGATCAGAGAACAGAACCAGCCACCAAATTAGACATAGAGGTCAGGTGTGGTGGCACACACCTTTAATCCTATCACTCAGGAGGCAGAGATCTATCTGGATCTCTGCGAGTTCAAGGCCACACTGCGAACAATGTCAGGCATGGTGGCACATGCTATTAATTCCAGCACTTGAGAGCTCATGCCTTTGCTTGGAAGCACACCCGCCTTTAATCCCAGGAAATAATATGGCTGGACACAGAAAGGTATACAAGGCATGAGGAAACAGGAACTCATTCTCTAGAGCCTGAGGAGTTGGCGAGGTGAGGTTTGCTGTGACTTGTTCTGTTTCTCTGATCTTTCAGCATTCACCCCAATATCTGGCTTTCGGTTTTTTATTATAAGACCATTTAGCAATTTGTCTTATAGAAGTATATATTATTCCTCCTTGGTGCTAGGGATCTGGGGGATGAGAACACATTTTAGGTGATAGAATAGAAAACTGCAGTTAAAAAATTCCTGTGGCCACAACACCAGCTTCAGAGTCATGCTTTACAAGTTATAGTCTGTGCTTAGCTTTTTTGCAACTGTTTCCTGCCCTCTTTCTATATAATAAGCCACCACTACTCTCAATTACAAAGACAATGAATAAAAATGAAAATAGTAATACAGAAAACTCTCTCAGCTAATGACTCCCTCAGGGTATTGATTGGATTTGGGAAAGGACAGACCTCTGAGCCAGACAGACAGGAGGTGCTTCCTTCCACGAAGCAGGTAGGGGGAGAACATCCCTTTAGTTTAACCAGTGTCCAAAACCTAGACCCCTCCGTTATTCACAGCCTCATTCACCAGGCTCTGGGTGACTTCCTTCCTTCATTACTTCCTCTCTTCCTCCCTCCCTCCCTCTCTTTCTTCCTTCCCTCCCTCCTTCCACGATGACAGGCAGCCTCTGCCCACTCAGCTTGGCAGGGCACATGGAAGCCATTGCCTGAGGGGCAGGATGATGAATTCAGAAACCCAGGATCAGCAAGAGATTAGGCTCTCAGCCCAGGGAGTGCTTCCCTGCTGAAGAGAAGATAAGCAGGAACGGAGAATGAGAACACCAGTCACAGCAGATGGTTCCTGAGATTTGGAGGACAGGGGCCGAAGGAGAAGGTGATGGGAGATGGAGGTGAGGGAGAGCCTGGAGGAGAGCTAGTGGGGAGGTAAAAAGCCCCTGAAGACAAGGTCTAGGCTAAACCTCTGCCCTTGACTCACTGCCTGGATGACCTGTAGAGGCTGCTGTGGACAAGAACACTGCAGTCCCTGTAGGGGAAGACTGGCTGGCAGGTCCAGGGGACACAGTTTCATGCACAGTAGGCCAGGATCGCTTTCTAGTCCCCAGTCCATCCATCTCATTTCCAGGTTCACAGTTTCTATCCCCAAGTCAGCCAGCAGTGAGCAGCAACCCACCCCCCCTTCCCCCCCCAACCCCCCACCCTACACCTGGGCATTCCACAACCATGCCTCTCCTCAACTCATACCTAGCAGAATACCTTGGGAAGCAGCGGTGGGAGAGCTGAAGGACCAATTAAAGTCAAACTAAGCGCTATCACCAATGTTTGGGAGACTTTTCCTTTCAGGAAGAACATCAAATACCATCTTAGGTGGAAGCCCGGATGGGCAAACTAGACCAAAGAGGAGCTGCCCTGGCGGAAGCAAAGGTGGTCAAGCCACCACGCCTGCTAATCTCTTCTCCAGTTGTCCTCTGGGCTCTCACCTACTCCTTAAAGGCCCAGTACAGCACCACCGGAAACCCTCGTTCTAGGGATGCAGATCAAATGGCAAGATGTGATGCCTTGAACGAGGCTGACTGAAGAAGAAACCAGAGTCACACGGGATACCCAATCAGACAAAGGGCAGAGCTCAACAATCCTTTCAATGGCGAAAGTTTTGCATTAGATTTGCAAAAGATTCTTTAATGGCATTTTTTATGGCGAAAGAGTCTTCTCCACGGAGGAATCACAATAAGCTAATAAGTCCATTTGAAAAGATGCTCTCTGCAGCAGTTAAACCTAGAGAAATACAAATCAAAACCACAGGATACTCCCCCACACCCCTTAGAAGGCTACTGTCGAAAACACAAAATGGAAAATTACAAGGATTGGAAGGGACATACAGAAATTGAAACCTTTATGAATGTTTCATAGGAATTAAAAATGGAATGACCACTATGAAAACCAGTAGGACAGCTCCTGTGAAAATTACAGATTTGGTCCACTTGTAGAATTATAGGCAGGTACCTGAGGACATGTTTCTATAATATACCCAAGATCACAGCAGCACTGTTGACAGTAGCCAAAAGATAGAAACAAACCGAGGGTCCATCACCTGATGAATGGCTAAACAAAATGCCACCTACTTAGAGTAAGATGACCATCACTCACCCTGTAAAAGAGAGGATTACTATGTGTACTAGAACATGGGTGAACCTTGGGGGCATTGTGCCTAGTGAGATAAGCCAATCACAAAAGAACAATTTTGCCTATATTTGGTTCCTTGGATTCAGATTTGTGAAGAGAAAGGGGAGAACAGTGGTTTCCAAGGACTGGGGTGGAGATTGAGGTGTTTCTCTTGTAAATGGGGACAGAGCTTCAGTTTAGCAAGAAAGGGGAATCTGGAAATGGATGCTCGCTGTCACTGCATATTAAGTGAATACACTTGATGCCACTGATCAATACACTTGTAAATGGGTGGAATGTACTTTTCAGATGTGCATTTTTTTTCCTGGAATGACACACACTTTCAAAGGGAAAAGAGAGGAGAAAAACTGTCTGTATAATGTGGACCTGGCCCTGGTTCTGGGAGGTTATTTTTCTTGGTTACATCCCCATGGTGGTTAATCTTGATTGTCAACTTGATGGGACTTGGAGTCACCATGGAAACAAGTCAAGGCATATATGTGAGGAATTTTCCAGACTTGGTTAATCGTGATGTTAAGATCCATCCCAAGCATCCCAATAGGCAGGAGTCATGGACTGAATAAAAGGAGAAATTGAGCTGAGCACCAGCACCCATGGCTCCCGGCTTCCTGACTGTGGACACAGTGTGACCACCTGCCCCCTGCCCCGGCCCTGTACTGTGATGGGCTGTACCTGTGGCCAAAACAAACTCTTCCTCCCTGAGCTGCTTTAGTCAAGTTCTTTGTCTCAGCAATAAGTCCGGCAATTCAGTCCCTCGCCAGAGAGAACAAGCTAGAAATCCCTTCACTGGTCCTCACTCCTCCATCACACACTGCTTCCAACTCTGTCTGGGATAACTGAATTTGAATCCATCATGTGAGTTGGAATCGATGGTTGCCACTAATTGCCCTTACAGGTACAGAATCTGTATCCTTTACCTCCTATCTTAGACTCATTCCAGCCATTAGCAAGCCCCATTCAGTGTGGGAGGCTGGGCAGGTGGAAAGGGTTTGAGCCTAAGTGAGACCAGTGCTCCTCTGTCAAGAAGTCTGGGTGTGGTCTCCTCTGAAAAAATATTGATTGACCCTTCCTGTTCACTTAGCTAACCAGAAAGCTAAATATGGAGACTCCAGCTATGCTGGCATTACACTTTATATTAGCATTATGCTAATTAACTGAAAAGCCACACATTGATTTTCTTTGAGCGGTTCCAAGGATCAAATATCAATGAATGGACCTGGCTAGGCCAATTTACTAATGGATTTTTAACTTACATGGTGGTGGGGCGGGGGGAGCTGTCAGGGAAAAGCAATTTTCCATTTGCCAGAAGAAATGAAGAATTTTTATTTTCCTAATGATTTGGAAATTTTCCATATTTCAAGAAAATGTATGTTTCTATCAAACCTTATGTGTTTCCTTTAATTACCATACGAAAGGTCTAATGGAAAATCTCCATCTTTAAAGCGTGACTTTAAGTCATTAATATGGAATAGTCAGGAATTGCATACCAAAGAGATCACAGTTTGTTGAAATCACACATTAAAATTAAGATCTATTCTCTCAAGGTTCGAAACAATGCAACATATCAAAAACTGTTCCTATGCTTACAAAATGTGTATGTACTTCAAAGAATGAGAAAGAACATTCCTTACAACAACCTCCTATAGCATTGTGCTATGTGCTGAGTTCCTGAAGTAAATGGCGCATCTTACTCCTGGGGCTTCAGGCTAACAGAAGCAGCTGCTATAAATCCACTCAGTAATAGTGGGGAGAAGGCTGGCTCTCTGAACTGCCTCCTAAAAATATTTTCATACTCCCAGCCATCATTGTAACTACTGTCAGACTGGTTTCTGAGCAGGTTTGCTGAAGACACATAGTACAGAGCTGCAGAGAGTAAAAATACAAGCTACACAGAGAGAGTCTCCGTCAACATTGCCAACATAGCTTTTGTATCATGCCCTGAACATCTTCCCTAGCTCAGAAGGACACTGGTGGTCCCTCATTAGCTTCAAATACCCTCTCAACATGCTGCCTGGGGCTCCAACAAAATCATCCTGGCACTTCGTCAGGTCAATCCCCATTGAGGGCAAGTTCTGTCCCTGCCTGTGTCAGGGACTACCATGATTCACCAAAATTTGTTTCCTCATTTTCCCCATCCATTTCCCTGCCTTCTTCACTGTTGCATGACCAGGTGAATGACTTCTAGCCAATAGGGTGTGGGAGACATCAAGGTCCACTCGCTTCCTAACGTGCCCTAGACAGCCACAGAAGCCACCTAATGAAGATGCCAGAGGCTTTATCAGACTGGGCCCCTGAATGACGACATGGAACAAGGCTTTTCTTATTGCTTACTATCCCACCACCCTACTCAAGGCCACCATCATCATCCACCAACTGAACTTTACATAAAGTATAATCTATTGTATTAAGCCATCAAAATTGAGGCATTTCTTTACTACAGCCAGAGGCATATTTCCTGAAAAAAAAAAATAGCTCTGGTTTGAAAGTGAAATGTTTCCCATAGGAGGATCACGTGTTTGAAGAGGGTACAAGTGGCCAGTGCACTGTTTTGAGAGGTTGAGAGACCTTTAGGTAGAAGCAGAGCTTTGCTGAAAGAACTGGGTCACTGGCACAAGCCTTGAGGTGATTTGTAATTTCCCTTCCTGTGTGGTGTCTGCTTCCTAGTCTCTGGTGAAATCTGCCACCACCACAGGCAGAGCCGCAGCTGCCATGCCTCCCCCGCTGTGCTGGACTGTGTCACCTCAAGTCCCAAGCCAGGACTAACCCTTCTTTCCCAGCTGCTGCTTGGCTGGCATTTGGTCCCCACAATGAGAAAGCAAAGGACACAGGAGCAAAGCTGGAGGTTCTCCACTGTCAGGCCCCCTCCAGGGCACGTGGGAAAGCCTTGGCAGTGAGTCCACGTGATTGCATGCTTTTATTAACATTTGCAGAAGGGAACCATTTGAACTACCTGTGGCTAAGATCGCTGTTCTTTCCTCTTTGATTTCGCCTCACCACCATGGCATTGCAATGGTGAGGGGCATTTGGGGAGGAACCTAATTAAGGCAAGTTTGCTCTAGCTTTAATGGTTCAAAATGTTTTCCTTTGACAGTGAAATCATTTATTTCTGTCTTAGTCAGGGTTAGTATTGCTGTGATGAAACACCATGACCAAAACTACTTAGGGAAGAAAGGGTTTATTTGGCTGAATCTTCCATATCACAGTTCATCACTGAAAAAAGTCAGGACAGAAACTCAAGCAGGGCAGGAACCTGGAGGCAGGAGCTGATGCAGAGACCATGGAGGAGTACTGCTTATTGGCTTGCTCCACATGGCTTGCTCAGCTTGCTTTCTTATAGAACCCAGGACCACCAGCCCAAGGATGGCACCACCCACAATGGGCTGCACCCTCTCACATCAATCACTAATTAAGAAGTGCTCTACAGGCTTGTCTGTTTACAGCCTGATCTTATGGAGGTATTTTCTCAATTGTGGTTCCCTCCTCTCTGATGACTCTGGTTGACATAAAACTAGCCACTACACTATCCATACCAGAGCAGAAATGGAACCCAAGAATTTCCCTGAGCTTTGGGCCAACTCTCCTGACTTTCTGACAGGAGGAAGACTGGGGTTCTGACATGCACAGACCCTGTGGACCCTAGTGCCCCGGGTTTGAATGCACAAGGGCCTCTGTGACAACCTCTTGCAAATGCATAAGCAGACTTGGTTCTCAACAATGCACCATCAAAACAAGAAATTATCTCATGCTGATGTGTGTAATAGAAACATACACCTTTCTGTCTACAGGAATGGTTCAGATTTTTCCAAAATCCTGTGGTGTTTTCTGTACTTTAAGTATTCCAAAGACTACACCGTTTATGTTGTTTCCTTTCTTCTGTGCATCTTTGCTATCAATCATTGAAAATTAATTTTGATTTACTATCTGTGAAAGAAGACCAAATTATGTTTCATTTTCTCGATAAGAAAGCAGTATTACAAAATCCCTAATGAACAAGAAGATGGATCAGAAGATAAGCCAAGGAAAAGAAAAAAAAGCACTAAAAAGAAGAGCCAGATAATAAAAATATACACTTTATCTTTATAGTGTTTGTCATCCTGTTAAGAAAGTAACTCGGGGGCTGGAGACGTGGCCCAGCGGCTGAGAGCCCTCGCTGCTCTTGTAGAGGACCCTGGTTTGGTTCCCAGCACCCACGCTTGTGATGGCTCCCAAGCATGTGTAACTCCAGCCCCAGGGCATCTGGTATCCTCTTCAGACCTGCATGAGCACCAGACACACATGCAGGCAAAGCACACATACACATAAAATAAAAAGAAATATTTTTTTAAAGAATGTCATTCATTTTCACTTATTTTTATCATTCTAAATAGTCCCTTTCTTTTCTTTTCTTTTCTTTTTTGTTTGAGATAGGGTCTTACTGTTTATCTTTGGCTGTCCTGGAACTCACTCACTATGTAGACCAGGCCGGCCTCTAACTTACAGAGATCAGCCTGCCTCTGCCACCTAAGTACCGTGATTAAAGGCATATACTACTATGCCCTGCTAAAATAGTACTTTACATACTAAATGTTGTATTTGAAATCATGCAGGCTTTTTTTCTTCCTTTCTTTCTTTCTGTCTGTCTGTCTGTATTTCTGTCTTAGCTATTTTTCTGTTGCTGTGATAAAATAAGCTGGCAGGAACTTATGGGAGGAGGGGCTTTTTGTGACTTACAGTCAAAGGTGGATAGAGACCACCATGGCAGAGAAGACAGCAGCAGGCAGAGAAGGTATGGTGGCGGAAGTAGGAAACTGGCTGCCCTGTTGATCTGTCCTCAGGAATCAGAGAAGAGGAAGTGGGGTCATGCTGTAAAGCCTCAAGTCTCACTAAGGTGGCTGACTTCCTCCATTGAGGTTACACTTACTAAAGGTTCCACAGCCTCCCTACACAGCACCACCAGCTGAGGGCCGAGTTTCAAACATCTGCACCGCTGGATAATATTTCAAATTCCAATCAGAACAATCCCCAGTATTTTATAATGTTTAAGACCCACTAACCCAGCATCTACCTATCATGAGCATGCTATGCCGTAAACATAGATGGTCATGTTTGTGTATTTCCACATTGCCAGAATTCATTGAATAACAACTTTGCTTTCATTAGCTGCAATTGACCAGGCAATACCATTTCCCTTGACAGGTTCTTTTATTGGAACAGTAATTACCAACATTAATTTGCAGATCACACATTACACTTCACACAGTAATATATGGATTTATTAGCGTGTACGTATATGTCTATGTATGTATGTGTCTATGTAGCCTACAGAGTGGCCATAAAAGGGCTAAGAGGCTGCAGAGTTCAGAGGCCTTCCTGGTACAGATGTAGAAAGAGTCTCTGCATGTGGTTAGATAAGATATTTAGGATCCCAGCTGAAGAGCTAATGGAGGCTCCCAGAACTGTGATACAGTTGAGCCAGCCTCAGAGGCAGAGTCAAGTGTAGACAGATGGCAATTCCAAAAGGGCCAGTTCAAGTTCTGGAGACTGCACTGAGCTGGAGCCCAGGAGACAGACAGTCAGGGGTTCTCTGTCTGTCAGGCCTTTGAAGCACACCAGGTGGTGGGTCAGCAGGTGGGGGGTGTCACCACCTCAGTGTTAGGTGTCCTTGGCCTGGGGTCCACCGAGACTGCTGCAGACATTTTCATCTGTGCGCATGTGATCGTTTACTCCCATTTCCAGCCCTGTGTCCCTGTGCTTGGCGTTGGCACACTGCCCTTGTCGCTCGCTCGCTCCCAGGGGCCAGTCATTTCCCTTCCTTGAGTTTGTCAGACAGGTCCAAAGCGAGCCACTGAGCCACTAAACCCTTTACACTTCTCTCTAGCATGCCCCAAATCCCAGCAGCTACCCACATCAGCACTGGCTTCACAACTTGAAAAAAAAGTTAGGGGCTGGAGGGATGGCTCAGTGCTTAAGAGCACTGGCTGCTCTTCCTAAGGACCAGGGTTCAATTCCCAGCACCCACATGGCAGCTCACATCTCTCTGTAACTCCAGTTCCAGGGGATCTGACACCCACACACAGGCATACCTGCAGGCAAAACACCGATGAACATAGATATAAATTTTTTTTAAAAAGTGTTGCTAGAATCTCATTGGATTCTGTGGTCACATAAATAAGGTTCCTTTCCATGATCTAGGTAAGAGAACTGGACTGGGCCATGGACAGGGAACACAACTGTACAGGCCCAGACAGCCTACAAGTCACAAATGCACTGCAATCCAAGCCTCTGTCTCCAGAGTCTGTGCTCTTGCCGCTGAGTTCTTCTGTGCCCCATCAGTCCCTTGAGACAGGGAGTGCTGCCCAAGAAAGACTTAGCAGGGTTCAGACTCTCACATGAGCATGGATGTGGGGCCTTCCAGGAGACCCAGAGCTCCATTTATAAACAGGAGGAAAGGGTGGACAGCCTCCACCATAACAAACATGAAATGTGTTATTTTTTCCTTAACCACATCATTTGCCATTCAGAGGGAAGCAGGCAGACCAGACAAATACATCAAACTGATGTCATTAGGGTAGACCTTAATTCAATATGACCTCTCATCTCTATCAAAGGGGGAGCAGAAACGTAGAGGTGGAAGAGCACTTGTGCACACCACAGTGAGAGACGTCTGGAGCTCATCAGGCCTCATCATGGAAGGCCATGAGACATCTGCCAACGAGAGCGACAGAAAGGGAGTGGACCAAGCCAAGAGAGATGAGCATCTTGCAGTCAGTGAAGCTGGAAGGGTAGAGCCACCTCAGATCCCAGATACAGAGCTTGTGTTAGTTAGGATAACTGTTGATGTAATGAAACATCATAACGAAAAACAACTTGGGGAGGAAAAGGTTTATTTGGGTTTATTTGGCTTACACTTCCATATCACTGTTCATCATCAAAAGCAGTGAGGGCAGGAATTCAAGCAGGGGGGAGGGTCCTGGAGGCAGGAAGGATGCAGAGGCCATGAAGGAGTGCTGCTTACTGGCTCGCTCATCATGGCTTGCTCAGCCTGCTTTCTTTTTTTTTTTTTTTTTTTTGTTTTTGGTTTTTCGAGACAGGGTTTCTCTGTGTAGCTTTGTGCCTTTCCTGGGACTCACTTGGTAGCCCAGGCTGGCCTCGAACTCACAGAGATCCACCTGGCTCTCCCTCCCGAGTGCTGGGATTAAAGGCGTGCACCACCACCGCCCGGCTCAGCCTGCTTTCTTATAGAACTCAGGACCACCAGCCCAGGGATGGCACCACCCACAATGTGCTGGGCCCTCCCCATCAATCACTAATTAAGAAAATGTGCTACAGCCTTGGCTATAGCCTGATCTCACGGAGGAATTTTCTCAGTTGCAATTCCTCCCTTTCAGACAATTCTAGCTTGGGTCAAGTTGACATAAAAGTAGCCAGCACAGAGCTGCAGGATTTGGAGTTTGCCCTGCTGGGTTTTGGTCTTGCTTTGGTCCAGTATTTCCCCATTACGCCCCCAGAATGGTAATGTACATTCTGTGCTGTTGTATGTTGGAAGTGTTTGATTGGAGCTTCCAGCTCACCCCTGCACAAGCTGGAAAACCCTGTCTTCCCTGCTTCTCCCAACTATGCCCACACTGAAAAACTTTCAAGAAAGGAAGGGCACCCAAGTGCCCATCCAGGAACCTAGCTTTTGACCATACTTGGGCACAGTCCCAGCTCCTGGCCAGCACGTAATCACCCCTTGCCTAAGGTCTATAAAACCTCCCTGTCTCGGCTCAGGGGTGCAACTTCTCTGGCCTCGTTCTCTGAGGCCAGTGAACCCACCCAGGAGTTACTTTGTTCTCAACAGGCCTGTTGTTAGACTTGTAATCTGGCTTGATCTGGCTTACTGTGTCAGCGAGGAAACTTATTATCTAGGGGAAAACGTATCAGGAAGTATGTAATTTGCTTTTCATTTTACAGGGGACTACAGTTAAGAAATTTCCTTGAGTCTCATAAGAGACTTTGTACTTTGTACTTTTAAACAGTGCTAAGACTGTAAAAGACTATGGAGACTTCTAAAGTTGGACTAAATGCATTTTTGCATTATGATGTGGCTAAAAGACTATGGAGATCAGAAAGTGGAATGTAGTGGTTTGAATGAGAATGGCCCCATAGGCTCATATTTGGAATACTTGGTCCCCAGTTGGTGAAACTGTTTAGGGAGGATTGGGAGGTGTGGCCTCATTGGAGGAAGTGTGTTGATGAGGACAGGCTTTGAGGTTTCAAAAGACTCATGCCAGCCGGGCGGTGGTGGTGCACGCCTTTAATCCCAGCACTCGGGAGGCAGAGGCAGGCGGATCTCTGTGAGTTCGAGGCCAGCCTGGTCTCCCAAGTGAGTTCCAGGAAAGGCGAAAAGCTACACAGAGAAACCCTGTTGAAAAACCAAAAAAAAAAAAAAA
>CABHPP010117704.1:0-29628 GCA_902168425.1 Peromyscus attwateri | reverse complement strand
CTCTCTCTCTCTCTCTCTCTCTCTCTCTCTCTCTCTCTCTATATATATATATATATATATATATATATATATATATATATATAAAACATCAAGATGTAAGCTCTCAGCTGTTCCTGCCACCATGCGTCTGCTCTTCCATTGTTGACTCTCACCCTCTGAAATGCTAGTCCCAGAATTAAATGCTTCCCTTTATAAATTGCCTTTGTCATGCGTTTTATCACAATAGAAAAGTAACCAAGACATCATCAGTGTATTATTAATTTGTGTGTGTGTGTGTGTGTGTGTGTGTGTGTGTGCATGATGTGTGTATGTGGCACACACAATATGGCATATGTGTGAAGGTCAAGGAACAACGTGGAGGGAATTCTCTTTCCACCTTTACATGTGTTCCAGGAATGGAGCTCAGGTTCCCAGGCTTATGAAACATGCACATCAATCTACTGGACCAGCTCACTGGCTCTTCCCCTTTTAAAAACCTATTAAGTCACCAGAGAACCTTCTCAGTGTCTCCTTTTGACCCCTTTCCTTCTCAGACCCTTGCTTGACTCCAGCATATTTCTTGTTTGAATAGATGGAGAACCATTTCACACAAAAAAGTAATGGTTTACTTGCTGACAGTATAAGTAAATTCATACTAATGGATCTGTATTTTCTTTTTTTTTTTTGGTTTTTCGAGACAGGGTTTCTCTGTGTAGCTTTGCGCCTTTCCTGGAACTCACTTGGTAGCTCAGGCTGGCCTCGAACTCACAGAGATCCGCCTGCCTCTGCCTCCCGAGTGCTGGGATTAAAGGCGTGCGCCACCACCGCCCGGCTCTGTATTTTCTTATATAGAAAATCAGTACATCTTCCAACCCTGGCAAGAGCAAGTAATAGTAACCACTTAATTTCATCTAGAAAATTCTATTAAGGACTTATACCCAGGATACTTTTTCCCAGAGTTCCTTTAAGCAATTTTACCCAAAATTCTGTTTCTGTTTCAAATGTACTTATGTGTTGATCTGAGGGGGCCTTGGTTCCTGTTAGTTAAACCCTCTGCTTCCTCAACACTTTAGCCCAAGTAATGGATGCTCTATCCGTCGTGACCTGTTCTTGCCTCAAGCCTGCATCTCCTGATGGCTTGGGCATCTCCAGCCCCTCTCCACAATGTTCCTGAGAAGAGGACAAATATCTGTTCCGCCAAACATCAGAGACACATGGTCTCCTTTGCAGGGTCACCTCTAGGTCATTCTCATGAAATCAGGGGTTCTGCTGAAGTGAATGTGACAGCCAGAGAGACTTGACTGCCTGGGGTCAACTCCCTGGGGTGCCTGCAAGTGTCTCTTCAAGGACAGAGATGGAACCGCAGTAAGGGTCCTGCAGATGGCTGCTCCCTACACGACAGCCTGTGATACCCCCTCTCCACAGACAGTGTCTGAAGAGGTCATAACCCTCCTTTCACCACAGAATACAGACTTTTCCAGTTCCCAGGAGAATGCTGGGGCTGAAGTTCGAGTCTCCTTCAAGTTCATTGCCCTATCTTCTCCCCCTCCAGGCCCTCATGGTCTGAGGGCAGCAGGGCAAGGTCTGACGAGTACATTCGAGTCATGTGACCTTCCGAAGATGCTAATGAGAACGAGAGGGCCCCAGGAAGCATCACACTGCTGACATGACTGTGGATAAGCTGGACCCTATGCAGAGAGACACAGCATATTTATCAGGCAATTTTCCACACATGCTGGGTCTCCTTGAAAATGTAACAAGCACACGGGCACCTGGACATCAGGAATCATGTGTTTAATCACACGATGGTTTCAAGTGTCTTCTGGTCCCTGATCTGTTGCTGCAAGTTGTCTGAATGGATGAAAATCTGGGTTTTCTTCAGAATCCTCTTCTTTGGGAATAAATAGGAACAGAATGAACATCTTTATCTTCTCTTTGTCCTAAAAGCTTCCCCTCTGCTTTGCCCATTTTCTGCCTCCCCCCCCAACCCCCGACCTCTTGCCACTGTGTCACAATCTTTAAAGAGAGACTTTGGAGGAGACTTGGAAATCAACCCAGCCTCCTCATTTTACAGGAAACTGATACCCAAAGAGATAGCATGAGCTGCCTGAGATCACACTTCTGGAGAAATGCCCTGTGCACTATCCTACAGAGCACCGTGCCTCCCCTGAGCACCCTGTTCTACATTCTTTCAGCACCAAAAAGCCCACTAGCCTCAGACATCACTGGGTTCTGAGTGGTGGGAGGAAGTCATCTAGCTGTATTGTACATGCGAACAAAAACCAATTCATGTTGAGGCTGAAGGCCTGGCTCGGTGGTAAGAGCACTCACTGTTCCTGCAGAAGATCAGAGTTCTGCTCCCAGGGCCCACACTGGGCAGCTCACAATCACCTGCAACTCCAGCTCCAAGAGCTCCAACAGCCTCTTCTGGTCTCTGTTCTGCCAAACACATGCACATGTTCACACACACACACACACACACGAAGCACAAATAAATAAAATCTAAAATAGAAAGAGTGCCTTGGAAGATCCCTCTAAATCTTCCTCTGTACTCTCAGGTTCCTGACCCATGTGAGGCCCAGAACTTCTGAGGGTGTGGTGTCACAGAGCAGGGGAAGCGATAGTTCCTTGTGCAGCCCTAGCCTTCCAGTTATGATGTGAGAAACTAGTGTCTTTTCATACAAGAAACCCAATTTGATGATCTTTCTTAAAGAACTCAGGTGATTTCTATTCTTCATCTTCCCTTCTTAGCAAACAGAATATACTAATGGATGCACATACATTTTTATAGGTAATAAGAGCAAGGCAGAATGGATAAAAATTAGCACCGGGAGTAAAAAAAAAAAAGTACAAAATTCAATTTCTACTGTTACTGATTTTTGTTTTCAGGTCAGATTTAGGGTACTATGGGTTGAGGTACTGTGGATTGAGGTACTATGGACTGAGTACTGTGGATTGAGGTACTGTGGACTGAGGTACTGTGGTTTCAAGTACTGTGGATTGAGGTACTGTGAACTGAGGTACTGTAGACTGAGTATTATGGACTGAGGTACTATGGACTGAGGTACTGTGGATTGAGGTACTGTGGATTGAGGTACTGTGGACTGAGTACTATGGACTGAGGTACTGTGGACTGAAGTACTGTGGACTTAGGTACTGTGGACTTAGGTACTGTGGACTGAGGTACTGTGGATTGAGGTACTGTGGACTGAGGTACTGTGGACTGAGGTACTGTGGACTGAGGTACTGTGGGTTGAGGTACTGTGGACTGAGGTACTGTGGATTGAGGTACTGTGGAATGAGTACTATGGACTGAGGTACTATGGACTGAGGTACTGTGGACTGAGTACTATGGACTGAGGTACTGTGGATTGAGGTACTGTGGACTGAGGTACTGTGGATTGAGGTACTGTGGACTAAGGTACTGTGGACTGAGGTACTGTGGGTTGAGGTACTGTGGACTGAGGTACTGTGGACTGAGGTACTGTGGACTGAGTACTATGGACTGAGGTACTGTGGACTAAAGTACTGTGGACTGAGGTACTGTGGATTGAGGTACTGTGGACTGAGGTACTGTGGACTGAGGTACTGTGGGTTGAGGTACTGTGGACTGAGGTACTGTGGACTTAGGTACTGTGGATTGAGGTACTGTGGAATGAGTACTATGGACTGAGGTACTATGGACTGAGGTACTGTGGACTGAGTACTATGGACTGAGGTACTGTGGGTTGAGGTACTGTGGACTGAGGTACTGTGGACTGAGTACTATGGACTGAGGTACTGTGGACTGAGGTACTGTGGATTGAGGTACTGTGGACTGAGGTATTATGGACTGAGTACTGTGGACTGAGGTACTGTGGACTGAGGTACTGTGGGTTGAGGTACTATGGACTGAGGTATTATGGACTGAGGTACTGTGGACTGAGGTACTGTGAACTGAGATACTGTGGACTGAGTACTATGGACTGAGGTACTATGGACTGAGGTACTGTAGACTGAGTACTATGGATTGAGTTATTGTGGGCTGAGGTACTGTGGACTGAGGTACTATGGACTGAGGTACTGTGGACTGAGATACTGTGGACTGAGGTACTGTGGATTGAGTTACTGTGGGCTGAGGTATTATGGACTGAGTTACTGTGGGCTGAGGCACTGTGAGTTGAATACAGGATTTCCCACGTTAGGCAAATGATCTACTGGGCGTCTACAATACCAACCTCATTAAGTCACACAGGCTGACACTAAATCCACTCTGTAGCCCAAACTGGATTTGAACCCATGGTCTTCCTGGAGTAGATGGGATTACAGGCCTGTGCCACTTCAAGTTCTAGTTTTGACACTTGCTAATTATATACTCTTCCCTAAATTATCGGCTCTTCTATGCCCACTAGGTCATTTACAGTGAGTTAGTAGTAGCTGTACCCACTTCCTTAGGTTGTCATGAATACATATGTGAACATAGACATCCCACATCTGTAGGACACATAGATACTATCTGTACATATTTGTATACATGCGTATTCACATATACATAGCATCTCTGTATGCATGCATATATACACAAACACATTTGTAAACTCATACATGTGCATACCCACACCATGAATGTACAAACATGCATATAAACAGTATGTTTGTATTCACATAAGATGTATGAAGTGGTTACTGCAGTGCCTGAAGCCACTGTTGAGTACTTTAATTACTACTGTCATTGCCAAATAAAAATTTAAACTTGTTATTCACGTGCTTCACTGGTTTATTGAAAAGACTAACACCCACAGAGGACAAAGAGGAGGTTCCAATGTTCCTTCAAGTCATAGCTCCCAAACTTGCCTATTCAGATTACCCCTACCATTGGCCCATTCAGATTACCCCTACTGTTTTCCTTGTCAGCTTCTGGGCTGCAGATCTTGGCTTTCTTTCCCACTCAGAAGAGACCATTTTTAACAGTGAAGACTGTCTTTCTGATTGAAATGCTAACATTCTTCCTCCAGCTACCAGGCCTTCTAAGCCTCTGCAGATGCCCCAAAACTCAAACCTGTGAAGGAATCCCTCTCTCATACCACACTCCCCCAAATGCTAATGTCACCAGACTTTACAGGGTTCCTCATTCAGGGAATTATAGGGTTTTGCTTACATGGCCACATAGGGGATGATCTAAAGGATGAGTCTGGAGACTCTCATCTATACCAGGAGGGTTATCCTGGCTGCCCTTTGGCCACTAACAAAACTGAAGTAACAGAACATGTCCTCTGCTTTAGTGTGCTAAGCAAAAAGTCCAAGGCAACCCAGAAAATCCCAGTTCCTAGACTGCCAAGATATGTAACTTCCTCCAGGGAGCCTAAAAGGACTGCTTCTCTCTGAAGGTCAAGGTAGATCTTTCTGGGTAGCTCTCCAAAGACAGACACCACAACCCTCTGGAATTCTGTGAAACATGCCTCAGGGAAATGGTTCATGTTAGGATTCAGCCACATCACTGCTGTTCTTGGGTTGCCTGGGAAGATCTTTCCAGTCTGATGCTAAGCCAGTACATAGGCAAAATGTCAGGACATCTTGCTGAAGTATCACAGTAGCCTCTCTGGCATATGTCACAAGTGGCATCTCACTAACACAGCTGAGCCTACAGCACAGGTTATGTGTATATGAAGTATTGCCACCATGGGTACCATCTGAGGATGGTAACATCATCTTGCATCCCCCCCCCCCCCCCCACTCCCCGCCCCCGCCCCCCCACACTCCCCCCACTCCCCCACCCTCCCACCTCCACCCCCGCCAATTCATTCACTCAGTACGCATGCATTGTTTACTACATGGTAAGACTTGGGAGCTGAAACAGTGATAAAGGTGGACAAAATCCATGAAAGAATTCATAGACTTCCTAGCCTAGATTCAGAAAAGAAACTAACAGATCACCGTTCATAGTGGTAAGAGAATAATCCAGTGGTTATTCTTACAGATAGTCATGGTAAGGCCTTCTGCGCACATGCAAATGGGAGATGAGAAATAGAACCAGGAGAAACAGAGGCAGCCTAAGGAAGAGCAGGGCTGAGGGACTTCTAAGCAGAGGTTACAGTATAAACAAAAGCCAGAGCCGGGCTGTGGTGGCGCATGCCTTTAATCCCAGCACTAGGAGGCAGAGCTAGGCAGATCCCTGTGAGTTCAAGGTCAGCCTGGTCTACAGAGCAAGATCCAGGATAGGCGCCAAAACTACAAGGAGAAACCTTGTCTCAAAAAACCATAAAAAAAAAAAAAGTCAGAGAAAGAAGTGTTTGGCCTGCTTGAGGTGAAAAGTGTGTAGCTGGAACACAGGGAGAGGTGCTGGTGAGCAGTGTTGAGTGTGAGACTAGCAAGGTCTCAGGAGTCCAAGAAAGGAATTTGTCATTGTAAACCCACAGCAGGGCTGTGCTTTGAGTAGGGAAAGCTTTAGCTCACCTTTAAACACTGCCAAAGTTGAAAGGTGGTCTTAGAGTAGGCTCCTTAAACTTTTTCCACTCCTTGAATCCATTTTGCGTGAGACATTTTTACACAATCCCTGGTTTGCTGATATAGAAATGGATGTGCGAATAATTCGCTGGCAATAACCTATTTTAAAATAATTCCTGTGACTGTGGAGACAGCTCAGTTGGTAAAGTGCTCACACAATGTAGAAGTGACAGAGACATGAAAATCCCTGGGGCTTTCTGGCCAGCCAGTCTACAAAACAGCAAGTTCCAAGTTCAGTGAGAGAGCCAGTCTCATGACGGTAAGGTGGAGAGTAACTGAGGAGGACACCAGTGTGGACCTTTGGCCTCCATATACACTGTCACTCACATATGCACACAACAGAAACACAGTCCCTTGCTATTCATATGATATAAAGATGGCAGGAAATTTGCACACTAAATTGGTGAGCTTGTTTATTTTCACACAAAGAATCACAGCTAATATTTGATATTTTGCCTGATATAAGGCATTTCATCATTTTTCAGAATTGATCGATATTTTAGTTTTATAATTGTCAGTGCTGAGAACATCACTTCACATAAATATGAAGTAAGAAATGGCAGAAGTATGTTTAGGAACTGTGGTGATTTGAGTAAGAATGGCCCCCATAGGCCTGTATGCTTAAATGCTTAGTCATTAAGGAGTTGAACTGTTTGAAAGGATTAGAAGGACTGAGGAGATAGCCTTGCTGAAGAGACTATGTCACTGGTGTGGGCTTTGAGGTTTCAAAAGTCCATACCAGGGCTAGTCTCTTTCTCTTTTCTCTGTCTCTGTCTCTGTCTCTGTGTGTGTGTGTGTGTGTGTGTGTGTGTGTGTGTGTCTCTGTCTCTTATTGATGTAATTACTAAGTCCACTCCACGTAGTTAAAAGGAAGATTTATTTAGTGGGTAACTTACAAATGAAGGGATAGGTAGGTGGTGGGCTCTGGAAAAGACGCAGCGCAGTCCGGCGGTGTTCTCTGGAGAACCCTCCTCGGTCTACCTCTCGCATCCAGGTCCAGGAAAGAAGAGAGTGCCGTGCGTCCCGATCTCAGGTCTTCAGGGCCTCCCTTGGCCTCGCCTTGTAGGCGTGATAGTTACGGAAGCCTTAATGGGGGTTGGAACTTCCAGACCAAAGCTGGAATGGCTACCCACTACAGTCTCTCTCTCTCTCTCTCTCTCTCTCTGTCTCTCTCTCTCTGTCTATCTCTGTCCCCTCTCTCTTTTTCTCTCTATCTATCTTTTTTCTGCCTACAGATCAGAATGTAGCTCTTAGTTACTGCTCCAGCAGCATTTATGGCACCATGCTTCCCACCATGATAATAACGAATTAAGCCTCTGAATTGTAAGCAAGCCCCAATTAAATGCTTTCTTTTACAAGCACTGCCTTGGTCATTATGTCTCTTCACAGCAATAGAATGGTGCCTCAGACAGGAGTTGGTACCAGGAGTAGGATATTGCTATGACAGATCTGTCCATGCTGCTTATTGGAAGAATATGGACTTTAGGACTTTGGACTAGAAAAATGGTTGAACACTTTGAAGGAGGGCTTGCATGGAAGACAGTGTTGAGGTGATTTGAACTATTATGGCCTGGCTCAAGAAGTTCCAGAGGGAAAGAATATTAGTAAGCGGCCTGGAGACCATTTTGGCAAAGAATATGGCTGCTTTTTGCCCTTGTCAAAAAAAAAATCTGCCTGAGGCTAAATTGAAGAGTTTAGGACCAATGTCAATGGCAGAGAAAATTTCAAGACAGCCTAGTATCACCTCTGTCATGTGGTTATTAGTGATCACTCTTATGAAGATCTATAATGAAAAGGAGCGAGCTGGACAAAAAGAAACACAAAATGTACAGTTTGAGGAGAAAAGGAGCACCAGGAAGTATAATGGAGCTAAGTCCAGTGCTCAAGGAGATAAAACTTTTCAAGAAAAGCCTGATACTAAATGCAATAAAGGGAGCAGTGACCTTAGGGCAAGATCCCACCCAGCTAAGTTTCCAACTTGTGAAAAAGAATTAAAGAAAAGCTTAGGCAGTTAAGGAAACCATAAACTATAGAAATCTGATAAAATATATATATAATTGAATGGGGGACCAAGTCCCAGCCCCATCAAGGAGCAGAATTTGGCAGCTTTGGCCATGCTGTTCTGGCTTTAGAGTCAAGGATACAATAAAGGGGTTGTAAATTTTCCTTCCAGGCTAAGGAAACCCTCTGAAGCCAGAGGTGTGGCAGGGCAGTCCTTTCATGGAGTCCCAGAGAGGCCATTGTGTGAAGCTATGATGGAGAAGCTTGAGTTGCCTTGGAGACCCCAAGATGTTGGAGATGCCAGAGCTGTGGGATACCTGCTGAGGAGAGCTATAGACTAAGTGTGGAAGCACCTGAGAGAGAGAAGTGTGTTACAGTCAACAAAGCTAAAAAGGAGTGAGAGGTCTCAAGAACATTTTGACATCACACATAGAGATACAGAATTTGGAGATTTTCCTCCTAGTGTTTGGTTTTCCTTTGGTCCAGAATTCCCTTACTATGTTCCCTTTCCTCCCTTTTGGAATGGTAATATATATTCTGTGCCACTGTATGTTGGAAGTATGTGATCTGCTTTTTTGAGTTTGATTTTATAGGGATTACAGTTAAGAGATTGCCAGGGTCTCAGAAGAGACTTTGGACTTTGGATTTTTATACAATGTTGAGACTGTGATAAGCTATGGAGAACTGTGAAGTTGGACTGAATGTATTTTGCACTATGATATAGCTACAAGCCTATGGGAGCCAAGGAGTGGAATGTGGTGGTTTGAATAAGAATAGTCCCCATAGACTAATATATTTGAATGCTTAGCCACCAGGGAGTGGAACTATTTGAAAGGATTAGGAGGTATAACCTTGTTGGAAAAAGTATGTCTCTGGGTGTGGGCTTTGGAGGTTTCAAAAGGCCCAGTCTCTTTCTCCTCTCTCTCCTCTCTCCTCCATCCCCCTCTCTGTCTTTTGCCTATGCATCAGGATAGAATCTCTTAGCTACTGCTCCAGCACTGTGCCTGCCTGTGTGCTACCATGCTGCCCACTGTGATGATAATGGACTAAACCTCTGAACTGTAAGCCAGCCCCAATTAAATGTTTTCTTTTATAGGAGTTGCCATGGTCATGGTGTCTCTTCACAGCAACAGAACAGTGGCTAAGACAGGGTCATTTCAGAAATTGTTGGAAATTAATCCTAACCCCAAACCAACATTCATTAAATAATTTATTAAATGAAATTTAAGACAGTAGCTCAAACATTAGTTTTTAGAATCAAATATTTTAACATAATAAAACCCAAAACTATAGCCGGGCGTTGGTGGCGCATGTCTTTAATCCCAGCACTCGGGAGGCAGAGGCAGGCGGATCTCTGTGAGTTCGAGGCCAGCCTGGGCTACCAAGTGAGCTCCAGGAAAGGCGCAAAGCTACACAGAGAAACCCTGTCTCGAAAAACCAAAAAAAAAAAAAAACAAAAAAAAAAAAAACCCAAAACTATATCAATCTGATACTTTCATGATAAAAAATAGTGGTTGAAAATACTAAAATTCTTTTAAAATTTCTATTATTAAACCATTATGTTTCTGTAAACTTAAAAAAAAATCATACGCACAATTCACAATATGCAGTGGTCTGGAATCTGAGCAGAGGTGTTTCGGGCAGTGTTTGTTGGTGTAACGGTACAAGGCACAGTGCATTCTTCATGTGCCCAGAACCAAGGCTACAGTGAAGTCTCACGATACAACACCAGCAAGCACAGTCAGGAATACTCAGATTTGTTTCATGTTGAATTTTGAATTAAGCTATGGTTGTTACACATTTAAAATCTTTTCCAGTTTTTCACAACTTCTACAGTTACACAACCCCGTGTTTAAGACATTGCAGTGGGATTACAGCCAAGTAGTAGAGAGCTTGCCTAGCATGCATGAGGCCCTTGGTTCAGTTCCCAGCACCTCAAGAAGAAGGTGGGAAATCAAACCAAGTCCTAACTCCTAGACTCACCTGTGACTGTGACCTTACTGAGAAAAGGGTCCTTGCAGATGAAATCAAATTCAAGATCTCAAGACTAGTTCACTCTAGATCAACCAGTTGGCTCTAAATCCAAACACTATCTTAAAAGAAACAAAAGAGAGGGGCTGAAGAGATGCTCAGTGGCTAAGAGCACTGACTGCTCTTGTAGAGGCCCTGGGTTCAGTTCCCAGCACCCACCAATGGAAGCTCACAATCCACCATAACTCCAGGGTCAGGGGATCTGATTCTTTCTTCTGGTTCCTATGGGCCCTGCATGCATGTGGTGCGCAGACATGCATGCAGGCAAAACACTTACATGTAATGCAAAATAATTTTTTAATTTGTTAAGAAACAGGAGACAGAGGCAGAGAGAGGAGAGGGAGGCAGAGACACAGGTACACAGCCTAAAGGCAAGGGGCGCCTGAAGCTTGGAAGGCAATGAAAGATTCTTTGGAGATTTTGGAGAGAACGTGGTGAAGCCAGCTCCTTGAATTGCCATTTCCAGCCTCTATAACCATGAAAGAATTCATTGCTGTTGCTCAAGCTACCCAGTTTACGGTCAGTTGTTACAGCAGCCCTAGGCAACAAATACTGTCATCTGTGGACATCAATGGTTTGCAGGGGGTGGGGACATCTCCAAGAAGTGGTGAACCTATTATATGAGTGCAAGCAATTCAGAATTCAACCACAGGAGATAATGGGAACTTTTAAAGATTTCACATAGCTGCAAAAGCGAACCTCTAGTTTACTCAAACCGAGCTAAAAATCTTCAATTTGTCCTCCACCTTGTGCTAAATTGCTGGATACCTTAGCAAAGACTTCATTTCTTCCCACAACAATTACAAGAAGAGCATGTTGGGAGTACATAAGGCTGTGCGCATGAGAGTCCTTATGTGAATATGCAAGAGGTATGTATGTGTATATGTATGTTTGTGTGTCTGTATATGAGTGTCTGTGTCTGTTTGTCCGTGTATGTATATGTGTTTGTGTCTGTGTGTGTTTGTATCTATGTCCGTTTGCATCCATGTGTCTGTATGTGTGCATCAAATATACAAGCTTCCTTTTCTCCAGCCTTCCAACCATTGATGGGCACCTCTTGCTCTTATGAATGGCGCCACAGTCAACACGGGTGTGCAGGTATCTCTGTAGGACGCAGCACAACTTTAAAGGAATGCCACCTCTGCTGGTGACGCTTTCCCTGATGCTGTATTTCCCTTCCTTCTCTGCTCCTCTTCACACAATATTTAGTTTACGGCAAAAGTGAAATTGGCAATGGAAAGAATCCAAGCAAAGAAGCCTAGCAGACTAGACAGAGCAGGGAGAGATGGGGAAGTGAGCGGGAAGGTGTGGGAGGATGCTGAAGGATGATGGGGCTTGGGCTCCGACCACTTCGCCCTGTGTCCTGCCATTCCCAGGCCATCCTGCTGTCTTCACAGAGATGGTTTCGCTTCTCCCGGGAGCTGTTTTTTGTCTGATCTCCATCTCCGGCCAGGGACTGAATACCACGACATACAAACGAGGCATGCCAGAGCTCGAGGGTTCCCCATCCTGGAAACAAATCTAAAGCTGTTGCATCCTGTGCTAAAAGCACAGACCAACAAAATGCTGCCCAGTCTGTGCCTCTCATTCTGTCCAGGCCACTGGATGCAGCTTCAGCCAACTCCAAATTCACCTTTTGTCCAAAGAATCAATACACCTATTGAGAGGGTACCCAGGAATGGTCTCTCCTCTGCTCTTCTCTGGGGCTGCCAGGCAGAAAGCCCAGCGGGCTCTGTTTTGTTAGCTGAGCTCCAGGCCTGGGAGGATGAGGCCACTTGGGGTGCATTCAGTACTCTTGGCTTTGCTTCCTTGTCCCCAGCCACAATAGTGTCCCCTTATTAAGCTTCCACCTGTGTGCAGTGCTACACTGAGGACCAAGAGAAGCAGCATAAAGCCAGCAGGAGGGTCAAGGCACAGCGGGATCTCCAAACAGCATGGCCTGCTAATCCTGTGTGGATGAAAGACTGACCCCCAGGTACCGCCTTCCCAGGGGCATGCTTTCTGAAGTGGGTTGTTGCTTATAGCTGTAGGTAAGTGGTTTGCACTTCTAGGTCCCTCAAGGATGCAAAGTTCCACTTTTGTTAGCACCAACTGGTTACTTATTTGCTTGTTTGCCTTGAGAGAAATGCTCCTTTTTTGCTGACAGTATCTCCCCTCTGCTCACTTTTCTCTCTAGTATCACGCCTTATTCATTTTCAGTATTAAGGCCATCTTGATGCATCATGAACATCCATATTGCAAATTTTGATAAGCATACATAAAGCTGTTCCATTTCTGTACAAAAATATACCTATGCTGTATACCTGGCTTTGCTTTAACCTTAGGAGATGGAGCCTAATGGTAGGTAATTCGGCCACAGAAGTTCCTCCTTCTTGATGGGGTCTATCAGAAGGTCTATCTTTAGTGAGACTAATTCAGACTTTAAGAGGACACAGGTTGTTGGAAAAAGAGCTAGCCTGCCCCCCCCCCCAGTCTCTGGCTTCTTGCTACATGATTGTGATACCAACTGAGCACAAGGCCCTCACAAGAGCCAGGTAGATACCTGAGCCATGGTCATGAGTCTTCAGAGCCCTGAGCCAAATGAACGAAGGCCTTTCGTGAATTCGGGTATTTTATCACAGCAACACAAAACAGGCTCACACAACGACTAGGTGTGTTCCCTCCTCTGTCAGCTGCTCAGACAAATTCTGTTATCTTTTCATGTGTGGATCTTCCAAGAAACATTTTGTGCCTTGTATTGCAAATCTTGGGAAATAAAATTTTACATTTATTTATTTACTTACTAACTTATTTACATTTGGGGGAGGCACACACATGCCACAGTAGTTCCTTTGTGGAAATCATAGGATAACATTAGGGAGTTTTCTCCTTCCATTATCTGGATTCCAGGGATCAAGGTCAGGAAATCAGGCTTGGCAACAAGCACCTTCACCCACTAATCCACCTTGCTGGCCCAAGACAGATTCTTAACTGAATTAACATAATAAGCAAACCATTACTCTAGTGTGGATTTCCCAACTTACTATTGAATAAGAGTGTTTTTCATTTCTTGGTTCTTATGCACATATTGGCTCCAAACTTACTATGTAGCCAAGGATGACCTTGAACTCCTAATCCTCCCTTCTACCTTCACTTTCCAAGTTTTAGAAAGAAAAATTTAATTACTTCAGTGAGTCATTTGACAATGTTGAGTATTGATAAGTGACTTCTACTCTATAGTTGTATTTAACATGGTGTGTTGTTTTCTAACCTCAACGCTTCTAGATCTTTGAGCAATCTGTCTCTTTTTTTTTCCCCCTCTGCTTATGTGATCTTGCTTCAGTTTGGACCAGGAATGGCCCCCCCAGACCCATGTCTTAAAATCTTGTTCATAGATGATGCTATCGGGAGGTAATGGGACCTTTACAGGGTGGGGACCAGGTGGGAGATTGCCCATCACTAGAGGATTTTGGCGCCTCAAGTTCTTAATTCTTGTTTCTCCATGAGGTGCCTGCTGTGCGGTGTCTACTGCGAGGTGCTGCTCTACCACAGGCCCAAGGCAACAGGACCAGCCATGCCCAGATTTAAATCTCCAGAACTGTAAACTAAAATAAAGCTTACCTCTTCAAAAGTTGATTTTGTTACAGGAATAGAAAGCTTAGACAAATGTTTAAAATATATATATGAACACATATGAAAATTTCCAGGGATGACGAATTAAATAGTTTCATGCTCACAGCTTTCACAAAACAAAAATAATACACACACATACACACACACACACACACACACACAAGATCTATATCCCTGCCTCAGAGAGTCAATTGCCTCAACAAATTTAATAATTCCAGGCTGAGAGAGTTATATTAATCAAAACTGTTACCTTGACCTGATACCATATATATTCAATGTGAAGTCTCTTAGTCTTAAACTATGGGGGCCAGAGAGATGGGTCAGGAGTAAAGGCACTTGCTGCCAAGCCTGACAACCTGAGTTCAAGTCCCAGACCCCACATGATGGAGGACTCCCACTAGCTGTCCTCTAACTCACACATATGCAGTGTGGCATGAGAATGCATACACACACACACACACACACACACACACACACACACAATGAATATTAAAAGGCAAAATAAATTCTACTCCACTGAACAATGACCCTGTGGTTTATGATAGTGACAGGGAACTGCCCAGGTTTCCTTTCTGCATCTAGTATGTGTTAGTTTGCTACATATTAAGGCTACAGATAGGTGCTGTAGAATGCTGTCATTGACAAAGAAGTGACCTACTTGGTAGAAGGGAACCTGTCATGGGCTTTTGAAACCTCAAAGCCCATCCCCAGTGACACACTTTCTCTAACAAATCCACACCTCCTAATTCTTCTAATCCTTTCAAACAGTTCCACTGCCTGATGACTAAGCATTCAAATATATGAGCCTATGGGCATCATTCTTATTCAAACCACTACAATAACCAAACCAGTAGGTACAAACCAACAGCTGTGGTGGCTGCAGTAACTGTAAACCTTTTGAATGGCACCATGTTGTTATGACGACACTCGGGTCTAAGTTTTCAAGTAGTGCGTCTCATGCCCCAAGCTAGGATGAATAATCATTGCTTTGCCAGTCTGTATCTTCCTCCTAATCTAGGAGAGTCCACTGTAAGATTTCCATGAGGTGCTTCTCTGAATCAGGCTTGAATTCTTCTAGTTATGAAAAATTGGTGACCTCAGAGGTTAATATAATCTTAATGATCTAGTATTTATCTCCTTATGCCCCTTCCTGATGGCTAAGATGGTTATGCCGTCCCCTGTCTGTGTAAAAAGAGTATATGCTTGGTACCAAGAAGTAATATTTCTTCTTAATGTTGAGGTTTTTAACAGGCAGGTTTAAAGTTATTTTATAGTCATATCTCCGAAGCCCGGATTACAAGGCCCTGGCTCATTTACACCAGCCAGGTTCACAGAGACACACGGAAGGCTGCAGCTCTCTGAATGTGGCTTCTCTGCACTGTGCTGCTGTTCTTTGATGGACACAGCCCTCGAACTCTGTGCTTCGGCCTTTCTCTTCCTGTGTCTGTATTTTCACACTGAGTCATTTTCTTTCTCCATAGTTCGTTCTTCCTCCTTTCAGTTTTGAACTTTCTAGGCAAGAAAAATCATTTTAATTTGCTGGACTTAATGAAGAAATTTTTATGGAGTCTGCTCTCAATGCATCAGTGAAAACTTTTTCATGAGTTAACAAATCAAAACTTTAATGGGTGAATCACAAAGTCATATATTTGTACTTTTCTATAATTGTGTAAAGAAACTCTAGAAATACACCCCAAAAAGGTAAGCAACAAAGCTAACTGAAGGAGGTAGAGTGGAATAAGGCGGTGTGAAGAGAATGGGTGTGAGAGTTCATTAGGTCTTTATAGCTGGCCACAGCAGTGTGCAAATGTACTGGGTTCAAAACTGACATTAAATATTAAATTAATACTCTACTGTACACCCATGCTGAACCCTCCATCTGTGGGTGTGAGACACCCAAAAGAAACTAACGCCCTACCCTCACATAAATTCTGCTTCTACCCCACATGTCATTTTCAGAATTCGGAGTTGACATAGGAGAGTGACCAGTGGCTTCCTTGCTATCACAACTTGCTAGTCTTCTGATGTGTTTTCTAGAATATGTTTGTAAAATGTGTCAACATAAAATGTATCATCCAATCAGTTGACGGTGTGAAGAGAGAGTTAGTTCCCTGTGCAAGGGGGAAGCTCTCGGCCGGTCAGCTCTTCCTGGTCCTCCAGCCTGACAGCCTCTCACATCAGACTTGGGGTTGCCTCTGTTGTGGTTTGAAGGTGAATGTTCCCCCATAGACTCCTGTTTTTGGCACGGGTGCTCCTGAGTATGTGGAACCTTTAAGAGGTGGAGTCTCACTGGAGGAAGTGGATCACTGGAGGTGGGCTTTGAGCTTCTGCAGCAGGTGCACACTTCCTGTTCACTCCTGCTTCCTGACAGCAGACGCAGTGTGACCAATCAGTCTCCTGCCTGCCAACACGCCTTGCCACCCTGGTAGGATGGTCCCCTTGTCACTGTGGCAGGATGGTCCCCTTCAACCATAGCCAGAAGAAACCTACTTTAAGTTGTTTTTGTCAGGCTTATTCAAATAACATGACAAGTAACTAATACACCAAATTTTCACACTCATGTGAGTCCCTAATTTTTTTATTCTTATTTATTTATTTATTTATTTATTTATTTATTTATTTATTTATTTGGGGTTTTTTTTGAGACAGGGTTTCTCTGTGTAGCTTTGGTGCCTGTCCTGGATCTTGCTCTGTAGACCAGGCTGGCCTCGAAGTCACAGAGATCCGCCTGCTTCTGCCTCCCAAGTGCTAGGATTAAAGGTGTGTGCCACCACCACTGAGCATGAGTCCCTAATCTTTGTGTATGTGTGTGTGTGTGTTTCTCTTTCTTTCTCTCTCTTTCGATCTCTCTCTCTCTCTCTCTCTCTCTCTCTCACACACACACACACACACACACACACACACACACACACACACACATACTTTTGACTCTGTAACACACCAAGCAATTTGATGTATTACTTTAATAAATTATGATCCTGTGCCAATTGTCCACCAAGTTCTGTGTTAATTGCTGATGATATGAAGTTGATGAAGACCAACTGTCTTAGTTGGAGTTTTTATTGCTATGAAGAGACACCATGACCATAGCAACTCTTAAAAAAGGAAAACATTCAATTGAGGCTGGCTTACAGTTCAGAGGTTTAGTCCATTATCATCATGTCAGGAAACATGGTGGCACATAGGCAGACATGGTGCTAGAGAAGGAGCTAAGAGTTCCACATCTTGATCCATAGGCAGCAGGAAGAGACTGCCACACTGGGCATGGCTTGAGTGTCTGAGACCTCAAAGCCCACTCCCAGTGACACACTTCCTCTAACAAGGCCACACCTCCTAATAGTACAATTCTTCATGGGCCTGTGGCGGCTATTTTGATTCAAACCACCACAACCAACCCTGTGGCACACAGAACCTATAAGCCCAGCAGCAGACATGTAAGTCAGTAAATATTACCACTGATAGCCTCTTAATAACAAAGCCATCCAAGAAGGAATAGAGGTAGAAGTACAAGTCCCTGCTTAGAAGAGGGGCTACAGTGTCCTCTAATGTCCTGGATGCCTGCCGGAGACCCGATTTACCTGTCCCCACTTCCTGATTGTCGCCTGACAGCTGCCCAAGGTCACTGTGTAAGTTAACACCAGGACCCACCTGCTGTGTTGAGTTCATCATAGAAGAACTCTCCAACAAATACCAAGCAGGAACAAAGTGAATAAGCAGCAGCCTTTCCCTGATGTTGTGATCTTCTAACAAAGCCAGCGAAACCTTCTGGTAACTTTCATCCCCTTGCATTCATGGACATTCAGTTCAAACAAATCAATGCAATGTTTATAAACTCCACTCATCAGATAGGTATTAAAAACTGTCCCTAGGATCGTTCATTGATTTTTGAATAGAGGCAAATGGCATGCTTATTCATTATTCATGTGTTAATTTATTTAAAAAATGAAATTTAAAAAACTACCAGTTTTCCTTTGCTATATTCTTCTCTAAACTGCCATGCCAAATGGCATGTAAAATATACACACAATTATAAGCTCTTTTAAATTATTAAGTGAAGTATGCTATTTTTATTATTGTTGTGTGTGTACATGCATATGTGTACATGCCAGACCACTGTGGTGTTTGAAAGAAAATGGCCCCATGGTGAATGGCACTATTAGGAGGTGTGGCTTTGTTGGAGTGGGTATGGCATTGTTGGAGGAATGTGTCGCTGTGGGCGTGGCCCTGGAGGTCTCCTATGCTCAAGCTACACCCAGTGTCACAGTTGCTTCTGCTGCCTGAGGATCAAGATGTAGCTCTCTCAGCTCCTTCTGCAGCACCATGTCTGCCTGCACACCACTATGAAGATACTGGACTA
The DNA here is from genome assembly GCA_902168425.1 of Peromyscus attwateri. Lineage (NCBI taxonomy): Eukaryota > Metazoa > Chordata > Mammalia > Rodentia > Cricetidae > Peromyscus > Peromyscus attwateri. Next base: position 11,165 of record CABHPP010117704.1, on the reverse strand, counting down.
AACCTCTGAACTGTGAGCCACCCCCCAATTAAATACTTTCCTTTATAAGGTTGCTGTGGTCCTGGTGCTCTTCATGGCAATAGAAACCCTCACTAAGACACCACAGATGCCTTCCCATGCATGTGGACATCAGACAACCTTCAGGAACTGGCTCTCTTCACGCACCTTGTTGAGGCAGAGTTGCTCTTGTCCTTCGTTCATCCTTCCTGTATGCTTTGGATAGCTCCTCCTACCAGCTTCTGGGTAATTTTCTTGCCTCTACCTCCCATCTCCCTGTAATTATAAAAATAATAATGTTGTCATTTCAAATGCAAGCCACGCCAGCACACTTTTTTATATGGATTCTGGGGATTGAATTCAGGTCATCAGACTTCACAGCTGGGGCTTTTACCCATGGAGCCATCTCTCCAGCCCCTGTAATATTGTTATTTCTATAAGAAATACACAAGATGAAGCCATCTTTATAATTTATGAAAGTATTTGCCTTCTATCTTTAGTCTCCGGTGTCCAAGACTAAAATGCTTCCCCAAACTAAGAACAGATTCATTAAGGTAGAGTAGGGATTTGAAAGACAGTAGAGCTGGGTGATCTTGGCGGTTCATTTCCATCCCAACACTTAGGAGGTGGAGGCAGGCAGATCTGTCAGTCCAAAGCCAGCCTGTTCTACATAGTATGTTTCAGGCCAGCCAGGGCTACCTAGTGAGACTTTATCTCCAAAAAAATTAATAAAGAAAAAGAAAGAGAAATGGTACCTGTTAAAAGACAGTAAGAAAATGGAAATGCTGGGGTTGGAGAGATGACTCAGTGGTTAAGAACACATGCTACTCTTACAGGGAACTCAAGTTTAGTTCCCAGCACCATACTGGGCAACTCACAACTGCCTGTAACTCCAGCTCCAGGGGGATCTGGTACTCTCTCCTGGTACCTTTGAGCACTTCATTCATATGCACAGATCCCCATGCAGACACACAATATACACACTTGAAAATAAAATAAATATCTTTTTAAAACAAAGAAAATAAAAACATTGATTATAAATCAATTTTTAGGGCTAAAATCACTAAAGCCAGGAGTTTTTGGACTATGACAATAACAACAACAACAATAAAAACTTGGAAAGTAGAAAACAACCTGTTTAGCAGCAGGTGCTAATGTTGAGTTTGTAAGATATAAATTGTGCCCAGTGTATAAACTAAGTTATAATAAAATATTCCCTAAGAAGCCCTTGAAAAGTCACAGGCAGAACAAAACCACAAGAAAGCACAATAGCTCAGCACAGGCTTCTAAGAAGCATATGGTAGTTTGAAAATGGTCCCCAAGGGGAGTGACACTATTAGGAGGAGTGGTCTTGTTGGAGGAAGTATGTCATTGTGGGATTGGGCTTTGAGGTCTCTTTTGCTCAAGCTTCCCTCAGTGTGACAGTCAGTTGACTTCCTGTTGTCTGTAAGATGTAGGACTCTCAGCTATTTCTCCAACACCATGTCTGCTTGCACACTGCCATGCTCCCCACCATGATGATAATGGACTGAACCTCTGAAACTGTAAGCGAGCCATCCCAATTAAATGTTTTCCTTGTAAGAGTTTGCCATAGTCATGGTGTCTCTTCACAGCAATAAAAATCCAAACTAAGTCAAAGCATAACATAAAATATAATCCCTGTTTCACAGCCTCTGACTCCCAGCTCCAGCATCAAAGTCAAATGTACAGACCCCAGTGGCCCAGTCGTCAACAAGAAGAGCAATCCTAGAAGAATCCCACGCATCCCTCATCAGGCCTGGATCTATTAGAAAGTTCCCTGAGCATCTGTGATACTGATACACAAGTTGGTAGTGGAAGCCAGAACCTGAAACAGAACCAGGCACTGGAGAAGCTGTCACTCACCTCAGCTGGGTGGACACATGCTGTCTGAAGACCATAGAGAGAACCATAGCAGGGAGTAGGAGGTAGTCCAGCTCATACCAGGCTGCAGATAGCTACAGACACCACCCCAGCACGTTCCCTGAGTTGGCAGAACTTTCCTGCCGTTGTCCAGAGTGGGGAAAACAGGATTTTGGGAATGAGACTGTCATGAATTGCTGTCCTTAGGGAAAGAGAGGCAGAGAAGTGGAGCACCATCTTCAGGTACCCAAGGTGAAGACATGTTCTTCATGTCCACAGACACCAAAGCCAGAGGAAAAGGAAAGATAAACTTACCATGAAGCAGGAGGAATGAGCATTGCCAATAAGAAAACCTAATTCCATCAGGACCCTGGTGATTCTCAGCCTGTTTGGACTTGTCCCTCCTTGGTTTGGGTTTTGGTTTGGTTTGGTTTTGTGGTAGAGTTTGAAAATCACCCAAGGGGGAACAAGACTGGGTGGAATCTGTATACACACAGGAAAATTAATGTGGATTGAAATAGATTATGGATGGTGACCCCCACCAGTACGTTCATGTTGTGCTCAGACTGATGGAAGAGGCACACGTTGGGGAGGGACATGTGGCTCAGGATTTCTCAAAGTATGCTTAAGTGACCACATTCTTTGTGGGGCCTGATTGACATCATTCCAAGGGAAACTGTTGCTCACCTAACAAAGAGAAACTTGTATGGAAGCTAGATTCTCTGGGACGGCAGATTTCCACACTGAAAATGACAGGAGATGACAAGGTGTTCAGGAAAGGCCTCTGGCCACAGTCAGGCCAACCTAGAATCAGATCCCTGCTCTTCCTCTCAGCTAGATGAGCTTGAGCAGGGTCTAATCTCATCTCTGCAAAGTGGGATGATGGTGTATTCCCCTTTGTTGAAATGTATGAACTAAACACAGGAGACACTTAAGGTCAGCTACCTGCCTCATCCTACTGAAAGGAGCAAGGACTGGCTGTGAGGCAGCCAAGAAAAGCAGTCCCTGCCCCGCTGCAGCTACGGGACAGTCCCAGTTGCCACCTAAGAGCACCAGTAGGGGGCCTGTACTCTCAGGAAACCACTGTGGTGGGGGCCTGCCACAAAGAAGGAGTGGTGTCCTTGTGACCCTACACTTGTTATTTGTCTCTTGAAAATGGATATAAAATACCTAAGTCCAGATTTGCTGGGGGGCGGTCAGACTCTTAGAAACCTGAAGGGCTATGAGAAAAAAAAATTCACAAAGAACTACTAACAAAACTGTTTTTTAATGTAATGTAGTATTGACCAACACTACAGGTTACTCATCCTCCATCTCAAAAAATTAACTATCCCCCATAGCTCCTAAGCTGCATACCTGGGGTGTCAGAAGTGTTTGGCAACTGATTTCTAGCCTGGGAATGTGCCTCAGTGGTAGAGCACTTGTATGTATGCAGAAGGCCCTATGATGGATCCCCTAGAAACACAAAAGTGAAAATAAATATATGCACGTTTATCTCACTCAGATGTGGGAGGATGCTTACCTCTAGACCCCTAGCCAGCTCTGCACAAATATTCCTGTGGATCCATATACACTGTCAGGGAGTTGGATTCATGGATCCAGCCATGTTCATTCCATGCCTTTGCAGGATTAGTCTCAGCAATGATGGACTGCACAAGCATTTCCCTTGCAGAATCTGCATAAATGACTTTGGAGCATCTACCACTACTCTTCAGCATCACTATGCCTGAATCAGTTTCCTGGTCCCTCACACCAGCAGTCCAGAGCCTCTGTGAAGGAGATAAGTACCTAGACACTCCCTAAACCCTATCAAATCTGAATGTATCGATTGCCTAATTAGCTGAGGATGCTACATACTTACAGAGTGTGAGGCCCCCTTCTAAAGGTCAACAACCTGCAAGGACCACCTCCAGCCTCTTAAGACTAAAAATGACAGAGATATGTTACATTTACATAATCAAAGAGTATCTATATGTAGTTTATAGGCCTAGGCCAGGGAAGGGATAACTGTCTCTTACTCAGTCTATATACAACAGAGGGTGTACTTACAGATCTCAGATTCCCTTGAAGTAATTTCAAATCTCCCTAAGGCCTTGCCACTCACTGGCTGGAAGCTGTTAAGATAGGGTATAATTGTGGGTTTGCTGCCTGTTCTGTGCAACTAAAGTAAAAATAGTGTGTAAAATCTGTAGAAATTAACTTGACCAAAAAGACGTATTTTGACCCAATGTGAGATACCTTCAAGAGAGCAGCAAGAGCTGGGTGGATAACTAGAGGACAAAATGCTTGCTTTGTAAGCACAAGGACCTGAATCCCATCCTCAGAGCCCATACATACATGAAAAAAAGTCAGGTGTGGTGGGGGTCCACTTGGAATCCCAGCTCTGGAGAAATGGAAACAAGCAGATCACCGAGGCTCACTGTCCAACCAATCTTGACGACTCAGGCAAACTCCAGACCAGTGAGACACCCTGTCTCCAAAACCTGTTGGCTAATACTTGAAGAAGTACACCAAAGGTCATCCTCCACATGCACAGAGCTGTACATAAACACATAGAGCCTTATGGGGAAGGGTGAGACACTAAGAAACCCTTAGCAACAGCAACCTGGGATGACAAGGCTGCCTCTCACCATGCAGGGCAAGTAATGCATGCCTTCACGCTCAGTGCAAAGCTTCCAAAGGAACTCGGAGTAAATGAGCAGCAGATTGGCAGCCATGTTCACCTGATGTGAACTCAGCATCTCAACTGGGTTTCATTTTGGCTCCCATTATCAGTGTTTCTAGGCAGCTAATGTGGTTTAGATGTTTGTTTTTAATTTGGTTCTGGAGAGCACTGTGGGATGAACAGATTCCCCCAAAGGAAACAAATAATGTTAATTCCAGGGGCCATCCACCCGTTGCTGCTTCACCACTTGATGGCTTTTCACTCTCTCCAGGCGGAGGCACCTCTGGTATTGCTCCTGCAGTGTCTCCTCTGAATTTCCCAGCATGCCCCACCCACCTTTCTCTGCTCTACACATCCTGCTCTTTAAACCCTTTATGCTCACAGTGGGTCTTTGCACATGCTTCTTGCTCTACCTAGAATGCACCTCCTTCGGCCAGTTCACCTTGTTAACTCCCACTGTGCATAAAGAACTTCCTGTGCTCTCCAGAAGCTTTCTCTGAAATCACTAACCCCTTACCCCCACCCCACCCTACCCCACACACACACACACACACACACACACACACATCCCTCTTGGCTACTTCCCTGTTGATAGGACAAATAGTTTACATAAAGAAGAGTTTATTTGACTCACAGTTCAGAGAGAAGAGTCCAACATGCCAGGGAGGTATGGAAGCTGGATACACTGTATCCAGTCAGGAAGTGGGGGTGGGAGGCAAGGGATGATGTAAATCTGCCTTCTTTGTATTCAGCCCAGGGGCCCCAGCTGAGGGAATGAAGTTGCTTACATATAGGGCAGGTCTTCCCACCTCAACCTAATCATGATGATCCCTCACAGGCATGCTCAGAGGGGTGTCTCTTCAGAGATTCTAAATCCTGTCAAGTGTGTGCATGCTACCACACACATGTGGGAGTCAAGGGCAGTTTGAAGAAGTTCGCTGTCTCCTTCCATCCTACATGTTCCAGGGATCAAACTTGGGTCCTCAGGCTTGGAAGGAAGCACCTTTACCCACAGAGCCATCTCTCCAGCCCGTTTCTACTTTATATGTGTATATATATTTTGATCATATTAATCGCCCCCAATTCCTCCCATATCCAGTCCCAAACCTCCCTAATGTCCCCTAACTTCATGTCCTCTTTCTTTTTCTTTAAATATTTTTATTCATTTATTTTATGAGGTTTTTGTTGTTGTCTGTATGGATGTATTGCATCAAGTGTGTACATGGTGCCTGTGGAAATGAGAAGGCATCAAATGCCCTGAAACTGGAGTTATGGGTGGTTGTCAGGCATCATGTGGGTGCTGGGAACTGAACCCGGGTCCTCTGCAAGAGCAGAAAGCATCTTAACTGCTGAGCTCTCTCTCCCTCCTCTTTTGTAGCAGCCCATCTACAACGGGTATTCCTGGGTGCCTCACTGAACTCTTAAGGGTGCAATCCATGGATGCATTGCTTCTCACTGCTTCCACAGTATGTGAGACCCTGCCTGGAACCTAAGAGGGCCTCAATAACATGAAAAGCCTGCTTCATTTGCTGAAAAAGTGAATCAGGCGTATATTATATTTCTATTTTAAAATCACGATTGATAAAAGGGAAGGGATAACATGATGCTGAGATATCCTGATAAATCTAGAGATAGCCAGGAAGGAAAAAACAATGACTCAGGTATGTGATCTTAAGTGAATTATTTCCCCTCTCTGAGCCTCAGTTTTCTCAGTGTGTGTGTGTGTGTGTGTGTGTGTGATCAATATCTTGTGTCTGCCTCTGTAGCTCACCACCTTGCTTTTTGAAGCAGGGTCTCTCACTGAGCCTGGAGCTTGCTGAGTCAGCAAAACCAGCTGCTCCCAGGATCCTCCAGTTTCCACCTCCCCAGTGTTGGAATTACAGGTCTGTGCCACAGTGCCTGGCCTTCCAGGTGAGTGCTGGGCCCCAAATGCCATCTCCACACTTGCCGGATAAACACTTTACCCACCGAGCCATCTTCCTCATTGATAAAATACAAATTTCCACTTCAAAATATTGTGAAACGAAACTAAGAACATGTGATATGAAAATCAGCTGCTTTCCTTTCTCCTTATCTCCTTATATTTTGCTATGCAAAAGACAACGTGTGAAATTTGGCAAGACACTAACACCCAAGGGGACCTGCCCAGCCAGTCAAGGCTGGGGAGATGGCTCACTGCTTAAAGCATTTTAAGTTCAGATCCCCACCTACTAACTGTGATTGGGCAGCCTGCCTGTAATTCCAGGGCCCAAGGCAGAGACAAGGGATCCCCAGAGCAAGCTGGCTAGCAAGACTAGTCACGTAGGTGAGCTCTGGGTTTGAATGAGAGAGCCTCTTCAGTGAATAAGGGTGAAGGGCAATTGAGAATGATTCCTGACATCAACCTCAGGCCTTCACGTGCATGAGTGTGCATGTTCATGCAAGCAAAACATGCACACACACACACACACACACACACACACACACACACACACACACAGGAAAATGGAAAAAAAATAATGAAGTCTCTGGAACCAGGACCCTGCAGCAGCCATATTTGTCTATGACTATAGATTTCAACAGTGCGTCTGCATCTGCCTAACTCTCTTCCCCCTCAAGTTAGTGTCTCACTTTGGGGAAAACTTAAAAACAGCTTTTGGAGTCAGCTCTAAAATAGGGCCCAGTGGTTCAGTTTATTTTAAGTGCACAAGCAGGCAATGCTAATCCAGACTGTCAGAAGCCAGGGTGCCAGGGATTAGAGAGAGAAGATAGGCCAGGAGGGGCTCTGAAAGCCACTAGGACCAGTGTCTCCACTGAGCTGGTGCTGCTGACCCAGGACCCTCACCTTATAAAAACCCATCAAGCTGCACCCATAAGATGTGTGCACCTCTCTCTCTCTCTCTCTCTCTCTCTCTCTCTCTCTCTCTCTCTCTCTCTGCGTGCGTGTGTGTGTGTGTGCGTGTGTGTGTGTGTGTGTGTGTGTGTGTGTGTGTGTGAAAGTCTTCACTTGAAATCTAGACACCCTGCCTTTAGTTGTTATAGTCAAGACAGATAACAGAACTGGGGCAGATGAACTGAAATCACTTCTTACAGTGTTCTATACTTGCATTGGTTATTAACATCTCAGAGTTATGGGTACTTTTGTACCATTAGAACAAAGGATGTCTTCATGAGGGTGTGACACATAGGAGGATGAAGAGTTGAAGATGCTTATAGCATAAAAATAAAATGCATGGGGTCAGCGAGATAGTTGAGCAGGTAAAGACTCTGTCTTCATTGGGGTTTCTATTGCTATGAAGAGACACCATGACTAAGGCAACTCTTATAAAGGAAAACATTTAATTAGGGCTCTTACAGATTCAGAGGTTTAGTCCATTATCATCAAGGTGTAAAGTATGGCGGTGCACAGGCAGACATGGTGCTGGAGAAGGAGCTGAGAGTTCTACATCTGCATCAGCAGGCAGCAGGAAGAGAGAGAGACACTGGGCCTAGCTTGAGCTTCTGAAACCTCAAAACCCACTCCCAGTGACACACTTTCTCCCACAGGGCCACACCTCCTAATAGTGCCACTCCCCCTAATAGTGCCACTCCCTATTGGCCTCTGGGAGCCATTTTCATTCAAACCACCATGGACTCCCACCAAACCTAATAGCTTAAGTTCAGTCCCTGGAACCCACATTTTAGAAAGAAAAACTTGACTCCAAGTTGTCTTCTGACCTCCATATATTCATGTGCACGCACACACGCAAAAAAACAAATAAAATACAATGAAATACATATATTTCTGTACATTTTTGTTAACTGTTTTAATAAGAAACAGAAGCAGCTAACAAATCTACTATATCACACACAGAGGGCAGAGCAGAAGTCTGACCTCCACCCCACTAACTACCTTCCTTTCTACACTGGGAATTAAACCCAAGGTCAGGAGCATGGAAAGTAAGAACTCTACCACTGAGTTACCATATAACCCCAGTCCAAAAGTGATTTTCACATTGCTATATAAAGAAATTAAATCAATTCAACTTAAATATTCTGTTAGGTCATGAATAAGTTTTCAGTTATATGCACGTATATATAAATAAATGAGTAGGGGCTGGGGATAAATTGCTGTCAGTAAAATGCTTGCCATGCAAGCGTTCAGACCTGAGTTTAATCCTCAGAAACTACTAAAAAGCTATGCATTGTGGGGTATGCTTGCAATCCCAGCACTGGAAAAGTAGGGACAGGCAGAACCCTGGGGCTCACCAGCCAACCAGCCTAGCCTTCTAGGCAAGCTCTAAGCCAGTGAGAGACCCTGTTTCAAAACACAAGGTGGATAACAGCTGAGGAACCATAGCTCAAGTTGTCCTCTCAAACCCCACACAAATGCTCACACACATGCATGTGCAGCCCCATACACAGATCGTATATGTACACATAAACACATACAAAAATCAATAAATAATCAATTCTAAGCCCTCGGTTACACCTGTAGCCTCTACAGGACTTGAGTTTTGCTTCCTTCTCTGATACCACCTTCCACCCCCCAGCTGCACCCCCTGCTCCCTCCTTTGTCTCCGGTCTATTTCTCAGTGGCTTCTGGGTACCACCTCTAGACCTTCCACACGTTGTTGCCCCCTCCATCCTTCCTGCAGTAGCACCAAGTGACTCTGTCACCGGTCCCTCTTTGTCCACCCCCTACTCAACCAGCTCCTCTGTGGTACATCTTTAACAGTACCTACGACTTAACTCCTATTCTGTCTACACATCTCTCAAATGCCCCTGTTGCTTGGAGTGCATGGATTCCGTTCGCTCTCCTTCTCACCCACGCTTCCTCCCATCCAGCAGTGAGCCTGTCGTATAATAGGTGCACAGTTGGTGTTTACTGAATGAGGTAAGAACTGGATCAACATTAAGCCCTGTTTAATTCTTGACTCTGCGTTTTCTCGGCAGCCAGTCCCCCACCCTGTACCCAGTCCTTATCAGATCTCTCTTTTCTGGGGCTCTGCCCTATAAGCCACCCCATACTTATTCTCCCAAGCCTGGTCCTTGCCTCACTGTACCAGACTTAGGAGGGAATTAAACCTTGCTCCACCCCAGCAGCTTCCTGTCTGCTGTTCCTCCGGGAGCTAATTTGGCCCGTATTGACACATGTCACCCATCTCTGGCTTCCTGTGCTTCACTCCACCCAGCCAGCCTTGTACTTTTCCTACACCCACCACCTGCCTGGGCTTCTACATGCCACCTGCCTCCACACTCCCTGTGGTGGGGCCCGCCCGCCAGCCTGGATGCTCCCACAAGCTGGCACTGGTGGGTGTGGCCAGCAGGTGGGCCTGCTGAGTATCTAGCAGATAGCTTACAGGATTCTGAGCCACAGATGAGGCTGACTCCATCTGCCAGGTGTCAGCCTTGCTTCCTTTCTGTCCCCACTCACTCCTTCAGGTCAGTCCCCTATCCGTTCCCCTGGACTAGAGCAACAACGTCCCCACAGATGTGATTGTTTTCCTCTGTCTCCTAACTTACTGCTGCATTACTTTCAGACTCAGAAAAATAAGCCATTATGAGATTTTGAGAACATCTATGTTGTACAGTGTCCTGGTTGGGTGTTTGGTCTTTTTTGTCAACTTGACACAAGCTAGAATCCTCTGGGAAAGGGAACTTCAACTGAGAAAATGCCTCCATAACATTGCCTATTGGCAAGTCTGTGGATCATTTTATTGTTTAGCAATTGATGTGGGAGGGCCCGGCCTACTGTGGATGGTGCCACCCCAGGTAGGTAGGTGGGCCTGGGTGGTATATGAAAATGGAATGAGCAAGCCATGAGGAATAAGCCATGGCCCTTGCTTCAGTTCTTCTTTCCAGGTTCCTGCCTTGAGTTCCCTCAATGATGGACCTTGACCTGCATGCTGAAATAAGCCTTTTCCTCCCCAAGTGGCTTGTGGTCATGGTGTTTATCACAGCAATAGAGACCTAGCTAAGATGTGTGGTCTATCGTATGTGGCTGCGCCTCTCACACCTCTGGGACACACAGCCTGGAGTGATGAAATAATATGCCAAGCAAGGGAAATGCAGGGAAAAACCAACACATGCAAACATGATAGAAATAGACAAGAAACCAGAGCTCAGCAAGGGGTCTTAAGATCAAAGGGCTTGCCTTATAGTTGAGCTCAGCATCCACAAGGCCTTGATACCAAAACTGTCAGAAGCCAGAGTTCATTTTAGGAAGCAGTGAAGCATTTGCAGAGAACCCACATGCATCCTCCCATATACTCAATCATCTCTGGATGGCTGCTAACGCCTGATACAACATAAACGTCATGTAAACTATTGTAGTGTTCAGGGGGTACAAACAAGGAAGACATCTGCACATGTTCAGCACAGGTACAATACTTCTACAAAGTATTTTCAAACCATGGTTGATTGAGTGCTTGGGTGAAGAACTTGCAGCTACACACCCACCTCTGTTGGACTGGTTGCTTCTAGCAGCCATACCCAGGTCTTCCTGTGATTCGGATAGACATGGGGACCTTAGCAGAGTCCCTTACCCAAAGCAACTGCTCATGAATACACATGGAATGCATAAATGACTCCTGTATAATCTCTTTTGCTTGGTACAGGAGAAAACTGCAGTACTACACACACACACACACACACACACACA
>CABHPP010117703.1:20519-44607 GCA_902168425.1 Peromyscus attwateri | reverse complement strand
CTTCCTTCCTTCCTTCCTTCCTTCCTTCCTTCCTTCCTTCCTTCCTTTCTTTCTTTCTTTCTTTCTTTCTTTCTTTCTTTCTTTCTTTCTTTCTTTCTTCCTCTCTCTCTTTCTTTCTTTTTCTTTTTTCAAAGGAAATACTTTAAAGGGAAGCAGATTATCTAGGAAGCCATGTAATTTCATGCATAATTGTCTAATAAAGGGGAAATTGATAACTCTGGCCAATGGTGAGCACAGTAGGACTCTTTGTATGCCTTTGACTGCCTTTTTTCTTGTTCTCAGAGTTTGCCATTCTGGGCTTAGATAAGGGTGGTGTCTGTGATTCTTGGGCTCAGATCTTTTCTATAGAACACCTCAAGAGACATAGGGACTGCTTGCTTTCTGGGCTTTCTGTGGAAGGTGCTTCAAAACCCTGAGTTATAAATTAAATTCAAACTTATTGTACTTGAGAAGCAATAGAACAACAACAAAATGAGAAAATTTTGGTTTCTAAGCATCGGCCATGCACCTGCTGAATGGTGTTCTGCCAGTTTCTTAGCCCTTGGGAATCTCTATTCTGTCACTTACGGCATGGAGAGATGGCAGCAGTAGCCTCACCATGGGGAGCAAACGGGACAGTGTTTCACAGAAGCATGTTAGCAGCCAGAATGGATCTGTCGTTGTCTTCTCTAAGATCTGTTACAAATGGAGCCCCTCACAATCAGTGCAGTGTGAATTGTAAAGGAAGAAATGTATAGGCAACTGCAGAATTTGAGGACAGAGGTGGGGGGGGGAGAGAGAGAGAGAGAGAGAGAGAGAGAGAGAGAGAGAGAGAGAACGATACTAAGCAAGAAAATGAATTTTTATTCTTTGATAATCATTTGCTGAAAGTTGATAACACAGAATGAATAGGTAGACCAGTGAGCTACACATCACTCCATAGAAATAGTTCATAACTCGATTAATATCATTGGCTTGATATTAACAATCTGTTGTCCTTTGTTTATATTCTTGAGACAAGGTGGTCTAGAACTTACAAAATAGCCCAGGCTGGCCATGGCAATCCTTCTGCCTCATTCCTGAGTGCTGGGATTACAGGTGTGTTTTAACATGCCTGTCTACTATTTTACCTTTACTTAATTTTTTTTTTAATTTTGTATGTGCCACAGTACATGTGTGGAGGTCAGAGGTCAGAGGTCAGCTTTTGAAGTCTATTTTCTCCTTTTACCACTTGGATCCCAGGAATGGAACTCAGATAGTTAAGCTTGGCAGCAATCTACAGGCCTTTATTTTCCTTTTCAACAGATAACACGTTTTCTATTTGGAGCTCTCAATCAAAATCCTTAAGTTTAATATACTCAATAAAATCTGGAAATTTGCTTAATTTTCACCACAAAGGAAACGATGATAAACTTATAAAAATAGAAATACTCCAACAGCATTTCTTTTCTTTCTCCCCCACCACTCATCTCTCTCTTATTTTTAGGTGAATGAAGGTCCAGATGCAGTGAGTCGCTGGAGAGACACTGACTGAGTGTGGTGGAGTTAAGGCTGGGCCTTAGCCTTCCTCAACTGGAAATTCTCAGCGTTCAGAGGTAAAGGAAAAATTAATTAGCACACAGCTGTGGCCTCTACTGTTGCTTAAAGAGAACTAGACTCAATCAGAAATGTTTTATGGTTTGTGTAGAGTTAGGCATTGTCATAACCATCTTGGGTGGTCTTTGTATGTCCCCAAGAAGATTCTTCTGGGGCTAATCAGGTTTTACAGGAGCCAAGGTTTGTGTTTTTAGTTAAGACAGTTGTGTCTTAGCAAATAGAACTAGCTGTCTATGAGGGTATTGGTGGTGCTCACTTCTCAAGCGAGAAGAGCAGATGCTACCCTCTTCAGGAAGAGGAGGGGGAAGGCAGGTTCAGAAGAGAAGTCGGCAGCTCAGTGCCTGTACTGCTCTCTCAGATCCTGTGTAACCTTGTATTTCCCGACTCAGCTTGTTAGGCATTTCATTAACATTAAAGCTTGCTGCTTTCCTGTTGTGGAATATTATGTTAACTATGTGAAGCTGTGTTTCATTTGTTTATACTGCATTTGTTTAATTATGTAAAGATGTGTTACTGTTTTACCTTGCCTGCCTAAGGCACCTGATTGGTCTAATAAAAAGCTGAATGGCCAATAGCTAGACAGAGGAGGGATAGGTGGGGCTGGCAGGCAGAGAGAATAAATAGGAGGAAGAATCTAGGCTCATTCTAGAGAATGAGAGGAGACAGTGAGGGAAGAAGAGGGGAGTTGCTTGGGGCCAGGCAGCCACCAGCCAACCAGACACAGAGTAGGACATACAGAATGAAAGAAAGGGAAAAAACTTGGAGGCAAAATGTAGATGAAGAGAAACAGGTTAAATTAAGTTATAAGAGCTAGCAAGAAACTAGCCCAAGCTAAGGCTGAGCATTCATAACTAATAATAAGTCTTCATGTCATGATTTGATAGCTGGTTGTTGGTCCCAAAGGAAGTCTGCTACACTTTCACTCTCCTTCAGCGGGGCTGGCACTTCATCCGTGTGTGAAGCTGGCTTCTACAGGCCAGTGCTATAGTCAGGTGGTTATTTGTGCTTTTGTCCTGTACTAGGAATTATAACAGGAAAAGAAAATGTTTTCTAAAGACGTAGGAACTCTTAATCATGAAGCTATATGTGATCACATGTGGATATTCACACCGAAATTTTTATGTGTGAGTTTTGTTTCAGGAAGGCCGTGAGCTGAGGTTGATCAAGCATCCCTGCTTGTGCTTTCTCTCATAAATGTGATCCTTCCTGGACCTGACTTTGCTTTTCTTTGGGAAGAGAATTTCCATGTGTGTGGAGGACTTGAGACATAGTGTGTATTTCTGGGACTTCCAGAGGCAATTTAGGAATACTGAGAGACTTATTGTTCCATGCTTTCTTGGTTCTAAACCATGGGAAGAGTCTGAGGCTTATCCAAGACTATTCTTAGATCTGACCTGACCCTTACAGATATGCTGTAAGTGACAAGCCCCAGTGGAAGCCGAGATACTGAACCAGCTAGCCTCAACAAGAGCGGATGCATGCTCAGAGGTTTAGTCCCACCGTGGATAAGGGTGATCTGCTGCTATTTTGAAGTCAGGAGGTGACCTTACTCAGAAAGCTCTCTATCCTGGCCATCATAGGATAATTGTTACCTGTTCCACATTTAATATCCCACATTGCCTCAGGAGGTGTGATAAAGTGCCCAGCCACCACTGGTTTAGGGAGCCTTGCCATCAGGAGCACAAGCTGGGCATGCAGACACCAGCATGTCTGTCTGTCTGCCTTTCAGGAGGGTTTTCCGAGCCGGAAGGACCTTTGCTTTCACTAGTGTCTGTGCTTGTTGGTGATGGCAATCCTTCTGTTTACCCATGGTGACTGATCTGAGAGCGTATTTACCTGTGGTGAAGGCATCTGAGCCTGTGAACCTGTGTTCAGTGTTTGCAAAGAGAAGGGTGGAAAAGGTATTTGGGGGCTTTCCAGTATTGGGGTGAAAGGCTTGGCCGAGGGGCTCTCCCAGTGGTGCTTGAAGCACTCACTGGCCCTATTTTTGGCATTTTATGCTTGGCAATGATCTGAGAAGTGAATCTAATTTCTTCTTTTGCCCCATGTGGACATATGTTGGTGTCCTGATTGCCTGTGGGACCTTGTTTGAGTGTTTGTCACACCTTCTTTCCTTCTGCCCACAACCAGCCACTGATGCAACTGAAGCCAAGATCAGCCTCAGTGGCATGTTCTGAAGAAATTAATTCACAAAGTGTACTAAATTGGAAATCCTAGCTAAACACTATCCAGTATTATCTATGTTATACAGGATGGACAGTGGCCAAGACTATCTACCCATCTATCTGTCTGTCTGTCTAGCACCTATCTACCTATACTCTATCAATCTACCTATCATCTATCAATCATTTATCTACCTGTCTAGCATCTATCTAGCTATCAATCTATCTTCCTATCTATCTATTATTAGTCATCAATTTGTCCATCCATCCACAATGAAGATGGAGACTGGATGCAGAATTTTGTTTTTGTTTTTATTTTTTTTGGGACAGGGTTTCTCTGTGTAGCCCTGGCTGTCCTGGAACCCATTCTATAGACCAGGCCAGCCTCAAAGTCACATCTGCCTGCCTCTGCCTCCTGAGTGCTGGGATTAAAGGCATGTGCCAATACACCTGGCAGATGCAGAATTTTTGAATAGTACGGGCAAGTCTTGATTTTGTGACTCATCTGTCCTTCTTAGCCACATCAAGATTATCACAGAATCAGACTTTGAGATTAAAGGAAAGGTTTGGAGAGCCATCTGTGTGCTAAGTCTTTTCTCAGCTGCAGGAGAGTGCTGTGAGTGCCTGCCCTTTACCTAAAGCCCAGGGAAGTACACCAGAAGGGGACACACTGAAGATCCGACTGTGTGCCCTGAGCAGTTTAGTGGGTCCAGTGAACTTGTGTTTAATTCCACTGTGAATCCAGAGGTGGGACAAAGGTGGAAAAGAAAGATGAGGCTTTAACCATTACATGACCCTAGACATTTTGATCTGAACCCAAGACTGCTATGATGTCTTGAAATGCCCACTGTTTGTATTTCATAAAAGGGATCAGAAAATTAAAGTGCAGGCCACATTTTCACCTGAAGTCACAGGAAGAGACAGCCCTACAGAACACATTTAAACAGGCAGTGGGAAGTCAAAAGAAGTCTGCTTTCTGATGCTCTCAGTGATTCCTGCTCTTCTAGTTCACATTTACAGTAGTGCAATTCTTGGTTTGAAACAAACACACTCGGCTCATCCGATTTCTCCTCCAGGGGTCTGCCGATCCCTATGATGGTTTACTAGAGTCATCTGTACATGTGTTGGCTTTTGTTTTTGTTGTCAAAAACAAAAGGTCCCTAGGAGGAAGCACTCCAAAAGTTTGAACCATATTTTCAAGTGGGTGCTTGATACTGGAATCTGTCTTTTCTGCATGACTTCTCTTTGTTTTCATGACTTTCCCATCGTCATTCATTGACGATTGTCTCAGATGACTTGGGCACATAGTTATCAGTAGACAAGCAATAATTGTCCCACAGATCTATCCTTCACAAATACAGTTATTTTTCCTTGCAGCTAAGTGCTGCTTCTGTTCCTGAACTGTCATTTAAAACCTCCTGTCAAAAAAGCAAATGCCCAGCATTCTTTGTCTAGACAGCGCAAGTGAAGTTTATTAACTTCATGCTTACTGAAATGTAGTTGAAATTGCTTTTTCTTCAGTTCATATATGAATAAATACTCTTGAGGAATTCCTGAACACAAGTCTTCTAAAAGCAAACAAAGGAATAATTGAGAAGAATTGAGCACACAATGAGAACTGGGAAGTGAGTTATAGGGGTATTCCTAATCTGAAAGTCTAAAACTGAGTTTCTCTAAAACCCCAAACATTTTGAGAAACAGCATGATACTGCTGTGGAAAATTCCACAGCAGGCCCCATGTGACCAGCCTTGGCCAAAATGCAGGTGCACAGAAAATATTGCACCAAATTACCTTTAGGCTATGTGCATAAATTGCAAATGAAATGTAAGTGATTTCCCTGGCTCAGCTTGTGTTCCATTCCCAAGACAGCTCATTATGTATGCAAATATTCCAAAATCCAAGCAAATCTGAAATCTGAAACACTTCTGGTTCCGAGCCCTTTGGATAAAGGATGCTAAATGTGTATTAGCAACAGATGGCAGATGATGGATGGATGGAGCGTTGGGGCTGCCGTCTAACCCCGCCTCACCGTGAATCAGTGAAGGACTACCTCAGGAAATCCTTTTACACAAAAATCCGTCAACTCTTTTCTGTGGTTGGCTCATGTTTTGTGATTTTTCTGGGTCCAGTTGTTCTTTCCTGCCTCCCATGTGGCTTTGCATCTTGCTCAGTTTCAAACTTCTAGACCTACCTAAGCCTGCTGAGTGACGGGATTACAGTGATGTGGCCCTACTCCGCAGCTTCTGTCGTCTTGAGAGCTACATGGCTGCAGCTCAGTGGCTTGGGGAGCTGTTGATGCTTCATACCATCGAAACTGGCCCAGTACCTGGTCCTGCCACAGTACCTGATCCTGCCACAGTGGCCACCATTCCCACAGACCAAAGAGACCCCATGTATCATGGCTTAGTACCTGGCCCTGCTACAGTGGCCACCATTCCCATAGACCAAAGAGACCCCATGTATCATATTAACTGTTGGGGAGTAGTCCTGCCCTGGGGATCTGGTTGGTGAGACCCACAAGAGTGGTTTTCTCAGTGACTGGCGAGTAGGTACATATAGAGGAAGTAATCATTTGGCAGAACCTCTAGGGTCTGCCTTCCCTGCAGGATGTCCCATAAATTAAAAAAACATTATGTATCTGATTGATCCAAGTCTTTGCATCCTTGTTTTCTTTGTCTTGGTACCCACTTACAGCAGATACCAAGAGTCTTTGGAAGGCTTCTGGCAGATGAGGGGAGGTCCATGGAGCCTGGGGATGGCACAATGCCTAGGCATAGCTTCAGGACACCCTCCTGGGCATACATCCCAGGCTGCAGCCTCAGAAGTGGGCATCACCACTGGGCAGGAGCTTCCACAGGCTGTGCAGGAGGGCTGGCCACTCAGTTCCCCTGGAGCATGTGCAGCCACATGTACTTACTGTTCCTTTAGGTTGTGCCTTGTAGTCAGGGCTGGAATCTGTCTGGAAACATGTCTCCCCTGAGGACTCTGCCCCTTGCTGGGGAGTGGACCATGGAGATCCAGGGAATCTCCCAGCTGTCACTTAGCTTTTTCCATCTGTCAGCAGCTCTGTTCTGATGGGTTTTGCTTGTTTGCTTATTTGTTTGTGTCTAAAAGAACATAGTCCAGGGTAAAAAAAAAAGTGGGAGAGGGAGCATGGGAAATGTGAGCAGTCTGATAGAGACATTTCTGGAGTTACTAAGGAAATTAGAGGAAGGTTGCTCTGAGAAAAAAATGTAATTTTTGTTCCTTTAAACGCTGATTGTCAAGGAAGGCTTCATAAAGCATTGCTCAATATTTGGAGAAAATGTGGAATCAGAGAAAGATTTCCCCAGAGCCGTTACAGCTGTTCTCCAGCAGGACCCAGAGTGTAGCTAGAGTTTTCCTGCCTGGCCCACAGTCAGGATAAATCTCTTTCACCTGCCAGTCCCACAGCCGCTCAGACCCAACCAAGTAAACACAGAGACTTATATTACTTACAAACTGTATGGCCGTGGCAGGCTTCTTGCTAACTGTTCTTATAGCTTAAATTAATCCATTTCCATAAATCTATACCTTGCCACATGGCTCGTGGCCTACCGGCATCTTTACATGCTGCTTGTCCTGGCGGTGGCTGGCAGTCTCCTCCTCCACCTTCCTGTCCCTCAATCTTTCTCTCTGTTAGTCCCGCCTATACTTCCTGCCTAGCCACTGGCCAATCAGTGTTTTATTAGCAACACATTTGCCATACAGAACATCCCACAGCACCAGAGCCTCACTTTCTGACCTAGGCTGAGCAGTAGCCATTTAGGACAAGCATTCTCCCGTGCTAACATTTAATATTTTAGCATTTATTTTTAGTAGCGTATATTGATTGTATAAGACAGTGGGTTTCACTGTGCACCTGAGGCTCTGTGGCTGTGTTCACCTCCTCTGCAATGCCAGCGTTTTTGTGGCTAGGACACTGAAAGGAGAGCTACAGGCCGTTTTAGTTTAGAAGGCAGCGGCAGGATGATTCCGGTTCGGCACATCCTCAACAAACCATGACAAGAAGTGTAATCTCAGAGTCTCGTCCAGACTTCTCGGGAGTTTCATGAGCTAGCATTCCCACATTGCTATCAGTTGCCTGATCCTTGAGCCTTTTAAAAATAAAGGCCATTTTTATAATCAGAAAAACCCAGAGCCCAACTGAGGCTGAGATCTTCCTGATGAAACGGCGATTTCATTTTGAAACAATTGCTGACAGTTCAGAGATTCCTGACCCCTAGCTCTCCATAGTTTTGGATGGAAAAGAGAATAGCAACAGTCTTGTTAGGAAGAATCTGAACATCTCTTTGATGTAGCTGGAGCTGGAGCCCAGACCTGCAGACTCTAAGTTACTCCATGGCTGCCAGCCAGTTGGCTCACACTGGGCTTCGGGGAGTTTGAGCTTTAAAAATAAGTAATTCCTTTCTTCCCTGGGGTAGAGGTAGACTTAATTAATTTGTAATTTGTAATATACTTTGAAGAATAAAAGGACTTTCTAGAAACACTAAACACTGTTACAACTTCTGTGTTTGTAAGCAAACTATTAACACAATTGAGGTCGTTTACACATCAAAAATAAATGGAGGCTTGTCCGTGTTCTGGTTCATTTAATAAATGCAGAAAGACATAATTCATTTTGTGAAGTTGACCTGTCCCCTCCCAGAGGAAGAGGCACTCTGGAATAAACCAGTTTCCCTGTCTGCAGTGTTCAGATGAATCAAGCTCCTGCCTCCAGCTTCTGTAAATCTGTAATTTTTTATTTTGTAGATACAAACATGTCTGTAAATCTCCATTTTTTATTTTGTAGATACAACATTTACAAATGTATCACAGCACACTGTTTTTGCTCCTAGAACAAAAACAAAAACACTTCAGAGCAGGCCCTTCTGCAGACAGACCAAAGTGTTGCCAGGGTCAGGGCACTCAGACAGAATATGGAAGGCTTGATTAATTTGAATTTCAGAAAAACAACTTGTAATATTTTAGTATGTTATGAAAGAACACAATGGAGAAAGAAATTGTATTCTATTCATAAAATGAAATATAATACAACAATGAGAACAAATGCAACTCTGTCCAAGACGGAGATGAATTCTAGAAGCATAATGGAGAAGGAAGGCAGGTTAATGAAGAATGGCGGTGTGTCTCATTTATGTGAAGCTTGAAAGGAGACCAAATAAAATTTTGGTTTCCTCAGCCCAGGTGGATTCCCAGGGAGGGCTGTGACTAGGAGAAAGCGTGAGGGGGCGGAGAGCTTGTGATGCTGCGTCCCCATGACCCTGGTGCTAGTTACACAGGGGTCTTCATTCTGTGAGAACTCAGTGAAGTTTCTCTAATATTCCTGAACACACTGAAATAACAGAGGGTGTCTTAGCGTTATTCACAGACCCAAAAGATTTTAAGGTAGAAACTTGTCTTTATTACCCTGCTGTTACCATGGTAAAATACTGACAAAAGCAATGTTGGGGTGAAGGGGTTGACTTTGGCTGATAGTTCTGGGGTGTAGTCCACCCACCATGGTGAGGAAGACATTGTACCTGTCTTGTGTCCCTGCCTTTGGCTATCAGACTATTGAAGCAGTGGAGTTTCCTGAGAGTGATCCCTACGAAGAAGAGGCTGAAGCCCGGATGTCAGCTGGAGGAGGAACTTGTCTCTGGGAGAAGATGTTTAACTTATCAGTGCAAGAGCTGAAATGGGCGGGTGGGACCCTGCCCTGCTAGACTGCTCAGTTAGTGAGTTTCCTGCCTTCTGCTTAAACCGCACCCACAGGCCAGTATAAGAATGTGATGTTAGGGTCCAGCTGCTGCTGGGGGTGGCACAATACTTTGCAGCAGTGTTTCCCCCTTCACAGATATGGGAGGGACCTACTGAGATGCTGTCTGTGAATACCCAGTTAACCCACTTCTTGGGCCCACATCTCTCACTTAGGGAAGTGAGTTTACATCAAAGGTGATATTGGTGGTATCCTGTTCTCTACACCGTCCGTCCTTGCCTCCTGCCTGGAAAGCAGAGCTGGCTGGAGGCTCCTGCTGTGCACCCAGCTTCATCCTTAATGAGCTATGGTTCTCAACCTGTGGGTCACAACCCCTTTGTGGGACCCTTTCACAGGGGTCAAATATCAGATATCCTGTATATCAGATATTTACAGTATGATTCCTAACAGTAGCAAAATTACAGTATGAAGTAGCAACAAAGGTAATTTTATGGTTGGGGGTCACCACAACATGGGGAACTGTATTAAAGGAAGGTTGAGAACCACTGAGCTATAGGAAGAGACTCCCACTTCTGCCAAAAGGGCCCCCATTTCCTCTCTTCAGCTATGTTTTTGCCTCTAGACAGAGAAGCAACATGGTGTTAATAACTTTTCTGATAAACCTCATACTGCCCAGGAACCTGTCTCAGTGCCTTCCTGGACCCCCTGTCCTAGTCAGGGTTCCTGTGCTGTGATGAAGAAGCACCCCTGTCCTAGTCAGGGTTTCTGTGCTGTGAAGAAGCACTGTGACCAAAGCAACTTTGGGAGCAAAGTGTTTATTTGGCTTATGCTTCCAAATCATGTGAAAGTCAAAGCTATGTTTTAAGTTTCAATGACTGTGCCTGAGTCAATGACTGAGATCCATAAAACAAAAATGCCTCTAATCTGTGAGCCCCTTGCCCAAGGACAGGTAAGAGATCCATAAAACAAAAATGTCTCTAATCTGTGAGCCCCTTGCCCAAGGTCAGGTACTCATGAAATGCTGGAGGCTGTGGTGTATGTTTTTCACTCCCCTAAACAAATTTGTTTGACCCATCTGTGCTGGGTGTGCTTGATCATGTAGGCAGTAGGTACACGGGCAGGAAATACATCAGGATGTATGATTGCCCCTGATTGGACCTGGTGGGAAATATGGTGGCTGTACAGGTGTGCCTTTCTAAGCCTCTACAAAATATGACTTGTCGCCATTTTCTGGGAACCCTGGGATTGACCTGGCCAGAGTCCATCATCCTGGCCAGTATTTAATTAAAGCTTGCTTCATATTTGGCCCAAAAATTGTGGAACTGGTCTTCCTCTTGTGATTTTTCAGGTTCGACAATCACTGTTCAACATTGGAGGAAGTCAGGACAGGAACTTAAACAGGGCAGGAACCTGGAGGCAGGAGCTGATGCAGAGGCCATTGAGGGGAGCTGCTTACTGACTTGCTACTCATGGGCCTGACTTTTTATAGAAACCAGGACCACAAGCCCAGGGCTGGCACCACCCACAACGGGCCAGGCCCTCCCCATCAATCACGAATTCAGCAGTTAAGAGTACTGGCTGTTCTTCAAGACGACCCAGGTTCAATTCTCAGCACCCACATGGCAGCTTACAACTGTCTGTAACTCCAGTTCCAGGAGATCTGATACCTTCATACCAATGCACATAAAATAAAAAAGTTAAATAGATTGAAAAAAAAAAAAGAAAAGAAAATGCCCTACAGGCTTGCCTACAACCTGATCTTACAGAGGCATTTTCTTAATTATAGGTCCTTCTTCTCAGACGACTCTAACTTTTGTCAAGTTGACATAAAACTATCCAGCACATGCCCCATCTGAATCCTTTCAGTTAGGACCCTGAAGATAGATTTCTAGGATCTCTGGGTCCCTTTGTTCCTTTTGCCAGTGTGGTCACATTGAATTAATCTCCCTTTTCTATTTTTCACTATTAATTTGGCTCTTTTAATTGACTTCTAGGTGACTGGTGGCTGAGCTTGGCTTGTTGGAGGATAGCCTATAACCCTAAGCTAAGGAATAACACAGCAGAGGCAGGGAAGCATGGTGGCAGGAACTTGAGGCTGGCTAGTCACACTGAATCCACACTCAGGAAGCAGAGAGTGAATAGGAAGGGGGTCAGGGCTACTGAGTCTCAAGGTGACCTTGACCAACTCTAGTGACCCGCTTCTTCCATTTCACATTCAAATGGCAGCAAAGCTTGAGGGAAAAAAAAGCTTGACAATTATATAGCATGAACTCATCTTACTCTTTGTATATATTTATTATATGAAATTAAGATGTCTAACACAGTATCTATGTTTATTATATTAGTGTGTTTCTCTCAAATATTGGGTATATAATGAATGATAACAACCTGGCTTTAATTGTTTATGTTTGTATTTATTTATATACTGAGTAAGTTTTCACTGTTCAGTGGGGATGGAATGAAGCAGTAACCACTAGGTTTGATTGCAAATATCCAGTATGTAAATAGCTGGTCTGTAAAATGAGTGAGATTGAGGATCGTGTACAGCGTGGTAACTGACTCCAGCAGAGTGAACTGTGAGGACACTTGGATGCAAGCTCGTGTGCACAAATGGTAAATGTGTGCTTTGATACAATTGTTATTGCCAATTATTCCTCAATCAAGCTGGGAAAAGCTAGGTTTACTCTGGAAGACTGCATGTATTTTCCAAGATGTAGCAGGGGTCTGGGGTGCGTCTCAGTGGTGGACAACTTGCCTGCTATGAACTGAGCTTCCACCCACCCAAACAAACAAACAAACAAACAAACATTTTCCTGGATTAGATCTGTACTGTTGTAGACTTAAAACAAAACTGGGAGGCTGAGGTAGGAGGAACCCAAGTTTAATACCAATAGGGGCAACATAGTGACCCCCATCTCAACAAATCAACCACATATTGGCTTCCTTTTTTTTTTTTACAATTATTCATTTGCGCACATATGGGTGGCCACCAAAGGACAGCTCCCAGGAGTTTGTTTTCTCCTTCTACTATGTGGGTTCCAGAGTCAGACTCAGGCTTAGAGGAGAGTTCTCCTACATGCTCTGAGCCATCTCCACAGCTCTTTTTTTAGTCAGTGTTCTACTGCGGTGAAGGGACACCATGACCACGGCAACTCTTATGAAAGACAGTGTTTAACTGGGGCTGGCTTACAGTTTCAGAGGTTTAGTCCACTACTGCCATGGTGGGAAGCATGGCAGCATGCAGGCAGACATGGTGCTGGAGAAATAGCTGAGAGTTCTGCATCCTGATCCTCAGGCAGCAGGGAGAGAGAGAATTAGGCCAGGTTGGGCTTTTGAAACCCCAAGCCCACCCCCGTGACACATTTCCTTCTACAAGGCCACACCTCCCAATCCTTCTCAAATGGTGCCACTCCCTGATGACTAAGCATTTAAATATGTGAGCCTATGGGGACAATTCTTATACACAACACCACAGCATTACAACCTTGATTAAAAAATGATTTCAATATTCATTTTAAGTATTTCTACTGAATATTCTTAGCTGATAGGTCATCTTCATTTTTAGAAGTCTGATTTAGCTTTTTTGAAAACAACTAAGATCCATTTAGAACCAAGTTTGGTAAGTGAAAATGTAACTAAGTGAGATAATCTACTTGGACAGAGAGAGTGATTAGTGAGAACTTTTAAAGAGCCTTTGTAAGCACTTGGGGACTTCATGAATGTGTTGCTGGGCATTGGAAGCACAATCAGAACTAGTGGGCAGTGTCACATGGTAACAGTACGAGACAACACTCATCTGCTGTTCTTCTGGCTGTTGAGATGTTGTGCTAGTTCTCAGTACTGTCTTGTCCACTTCTCAGAATATGACAGAGTTCAACACATCATTGCTCAGTTGCAAGGCCACTTTCCAGGTCCATGATTTCATAATTCAAACTTCTCTGATACTCTTGTCTTTGAAGGTGACACAGAGTCACCATTTTCAAAGGAGAATTCTTATAACTTTTTAAAAAGTGACCTGTGATGTCCCAAACAGAAGACTGCAGTTTCTGGGCAGAAAGAAGAAGGGCTTACATACAGATCCAGGCTTCCGAAGCAGATCTGTTCTTGAACACCAGCTAAGGAGCTGGCTTGCTGTCTTATCTCAGGGTGCTTACTAACCCTCTCCTAAAGCTGCATTTTCCTCACTCATAAAATGGGGACAAGAACATCTTATGCCTTAGGGGGGTTATTGTACTTAATAAAGACAGTAACACAAATAATTTAATAATAACGCTAGTCATGAGGAAGACCCGCGATACAGCGAGCAGTGGAGCAAACCCAGACAAGAGAAGAGCAGTGTGTTTGGGTCTGAAATCCTGGAGCCTGGCAGTTTTAGCTATAGGTAGTGTAACGTTCTAGATGAAGTGGAGGTCAAGCCTTAGAGAACAGGTTTGGAAGACAGCACAAGTCTGCTGGTGCCACGCCCTAAATGTCTCAGAGTGTGGAAAACCTAGTCTTGCTTTCATTTAATTGTGTGTGTCCAAGGAAAGCTGAGATAGGAGTGGTACCTCCTGTTGAATCCCATGAAATGTAAGGACCAGGCTAGGTGGCACCCCAGTTGTCCCAAGGGCTTATTAGGAGCTGGAGAGATGGCTCAGTTGATAAAGTGACTGCCATGTCAGCATGAAGACCTCAATCTGAATCTCCAGTACCCATTAGAAAAGCTGGGTGTGGCAGCATGTTTGTGTATGTGCACACATTTGTATTTATGTATGTATATATATATATATGTGTATGTATTTGCCTACATGGCTGTCCACCATGTGTATGGAGTGATTATGAAGGCCAGAGATGGCATTAGATACCCTGGAACTGGAATTACAGATGTGATTCACCATGTGGTTTCTGGGAACTGAACCCAGGTTCTCTGGAATAGCAGCCAGTGCTCTTAACTGCTGAGCAGTCACTCCTGCCCCTTAGCATGTATTTATAATCTCATCTCTGGCTAAGTAGAGACAGACAGATCTCCAGAGTTCCAGATTCAGTGCGAGACCTGTCTCAAAAAGTAAGGTGGAGGGAGATTGAGGTACCCAGTGTTGACACCCCCTGGCACCTGTATGGGCAGGGCCTTGTCTGTGGCCCTTTGGCCTTGTCTCAGTTTTGGTCTTCTCAAGGTCTGCTCTGGGGTGAACTTGCATTCTAGACTGTGTGCTTCTGGGCACAACACTAAGCGGTGTGAGGACAGGATGTTTATAGAGGCTGGAGTAGGGTGGAAGCAGTCAGTAGTGTTTGTGGTGAACTTTCTCTTTCCAAAACTTCTTTAACAGTGGTGGTGCCTCAATGGTCATGAAACTCAAACACCTCTTAAAGTTAGACAGGTTAATGGACCCTGGATGCTCGTGGCATATACTTTGAGTATTCATTGCTTGAGAAAATACAAAATGAACCCGAGATAGAGTGAATCTACTCTTTTATGAGTACACATTCAAAACCTGAGCCATGTATGATCTGTTGGTGCACAGACAAAACTGGTGGGTTTTATGGAGCATGGTTTCTGAGGCACCTTGAGGATCTGCTTTCATGGGAGCCCATCCTAAACTCACAGGAAGCAACTGTGACGGTCAGGTGTCAGAGCCATGTGTGCACCGAGGGACATCTAACCATCTCACCAGCTGCGTCATTTTAGACAGATGCCATTAAGAGTGAAATGGGCTAATGTTACCTCCAGGGACAGTAGTGAGGATTCAGAGAGATTATCTAGGGTACCTAGAATTCCTGGAACAAAGCAAGAGCTCGAAATGTGAAATGCTCTTTTGTGAGTATAATCATCTTTACAAAGTGCCAATGAGATGATGTTTGCCTTCCCACTTACGTCTGAAGTTCAGAGCCACCCTCTGATCTCAAGCTGTGGCCTTACAGCACATAGCCCATCCATTATCACACCTGCTTATTTGAAGGAAATGTTTCTGTGTCCCAGAGCCCCACACATCTTCAGTCTCCACATCTCTCACATCTCAGCTCAACCGTCAGCTCCTAGAGGCTGAGGCAGGAGGATCTTGAGTTTGAGGCTAGCCAGGGCTATGTAGTTACATCCTGTCTAAAGAAAGAAAGAAAACATTAAAGTGAGTAGGTACCTCAGAGGGGTCTTAGTACCTCACTTAGTACCCCATTCTCTTCTCCCACACATGTTACATGCTTTCTTTATAGACTATAGAATACATATATATATGTATGTGTGTATATATACATATATATATAAAATAACCATCTAATGTGTAATAACTATATAATGAAATAAAACTTAGTTTGTTTTGTGTTACTAAAATAGAATACCTAACGCCTCCTGGCACTTCATAGGGAAAAGAACTTCATTTATTTAGTTCAAAGTTCTAGAGGCTCAAGGGCATGGTGTGGGTGTTTGCTTGGCTCTCCGGGCCTCAGGGCAATTGTGACAGCAATGGCAGGGATGTGTGTGATAGTGGTGAACAGCTTGTGATGTGGAGACTCAAGGGAGGTGGCAGCCTTTCTTATAACAGCTTGTTCTCACAAGACCTGACTCATCTTAGGAGACAGCAGCAATCCCGTGCCAAGGATGGGATGAGAACCTGAGCCCTAAGACCTCCCATTGAGCCACACCTTTTAAAGACCCAACCACCTTACCCCACAGCCTTGAGGATAAAAATCCTGTCATGCGTGGCTTTGTGGGCAAACTAGACCCAAAGCACAACTATAACCAGACTGCTTGTTTGTTTCTTAAAAGCTGTAAACTGAGCCATGCCCTCAGGAGGGGACTCCATGGGCTTCATTCCTGGTTCTATCCCTGGTGCTCCTCACAGCTGGTGGCATGGAGTGAGGATGTACATGCATTTGAAGAATGGATGATTGCTCCTGGTGCCTATTAAGTCCTCATGGGTGTTAGACAATTGTTTCATGATGGACACTCCTAACAGAACAATTGGATGTGTCCAGATATTGCCAGCACATTAATTAAGTGTGGTCACTACCCACTAACTCAGAATCCTCACCAAGGAGATGGACCTGGGTGGATGGAGTTCTTTGAGATCGTCATCTTTTTGTTGTCTTCTCAACAGTGTCTTAGGCTGAAGGAGTGGGTGTTTCTCTGGCTGGTGGCATCAGAGCCCTTCAGATCACAACAGGCAGGTTCTGCAGGACCCTTTACCTCTGTGCCTCACCAGGAGTTTCTCTTCTCTTTGCTACCTGTCCCAGTGTGCAGCCAGTCTGCAGCTTTTGCTAACCCTTTGTTAAGGTCAAGGGATCGGAAGAGAAGGGAAGCAGAGAAAGTGAACCTAGGGCCCAGTTCAAGCCCAGAGAGGCAGACTCTCCTGAAGGGCACTTTTGGCTGCCTTTAGGAAGCAGTAGTCAGCTTGCCTCCACTCCCAGGGAGTAACTGACTGGAAGAAGAAAGAATGTGTTTCCCTCACTCAGAAAAGCAGGAGGCCTCTGTGAAGCAATTCTCGTTTCCAGACCAAGGCTTCACTTCCTTCTGAGAGATGGATTCAATTAGAGGCTTCCTCCTCCCCCTAAGAACTGCCCAGAGTATTCTTGATTTATTTTCATGCAATGCAGGGTGCATTTTGGTGTTTTTCCTAAAATAAAGTAACAGTTTCCCGGGAGGCAGCATCAATCTTCCATGAGATGATAGAGAGCTGCTTAGAAACATAAAACACTTTCCATGCTAGCCAACACCCTGTCCACCTTCCTGAAGCCTCAGGTCTTTGTTGCTTCAACCTAAGGACTACATCCTTCTGCAAACTTCAAACAGACAACCATCATTTCTTCTTAAAGCAGATATGGTTTAGTCAGGATTGGCTCTGTCATGCTGCCCTAACAAATACCACCCAGATGTTTCTGGCCTAAATTACAATGGTTTGTTCCTCACTAACCGTCCATTCCCAGCATAGATAAGCCAAGATGTGTACTCATAAATGCTATGGTCACAGCATTTTCTCTGATACCCCCTGAGTGGCTGCTGTCTTGACTTGCAGGCCACGGTGGTGCAGGGAGTAGAGAACTCTAGCCCTCACATCACTAATCAAATATGCCCTAGAAGTAGCACAAGTCACTTTGACCTTCACCTGTTCACCAGAACTGGTCACAGTCTCATCCAACCACTCAGCAGCCAGGAAGTACAAGCCACCTTCCCCTGAAGCCTGGGGGAATTGACAGTTGTTGACAGTGACAACCACAGCCTACTGAATAAACATTTGCTGGCTGGACAGTGCTTCCCCCTCTCCTGCTGCACTGGTGTTCTCTTTTAGTCCCTTCTCAGAAACTTTGAGGTGATAAAGGACTTCTAAGCACCATCAGCACAGCTATTTTCCAGTCTGCCACTCTCCTTGACTTCATTTGCCTTGTGTTACTTCTGTTCCTGGGGACTGACCCTGTGTGTCCCCATCTAGCGGCGAGGAAACTCTGAAAAGCAGAGACTGGACCTGCCAGTGCCTGACATCAGCACCAGGGAAAAGGTCCCTTCACTGTCGAGTCCTTCCCAGTTTCAATTTTGAGTCTTTCTCAAATATTCCTGTTTGTATTCCAGATTCGCCAGCATTCCTGTCAAAGCCTCATGTCCCCCTCTCCTCCTGTTTTGAACTTTGAACTCCAGAGCCTCTGAGGCCACATAAGTGTCACACCCCTCACTAGAGTTAATGTTAGAGTTCAGAAGATTCCAGCTCCTGGGTATGTTTTTGTGGCTCATGATTGCTATCCATATCATATGGTTTTAGTAACCACAGAGACAAGACACGGTAGAGCCACATAATATGAGTGTATACACACACACACACACACACACACACACACACACACAGAGAGAGAGAGAGAGAGAGAGAGAGAGAGAGAGAGAGAGAATAACTAAATCTTTATGTTTGAAGGTATATGTTTACCAGAGTTAAATTTCCCACAGTGAGATAGCTCATCACAAGAAAAAAAATTATATTTATCTTAAAATCCCTTTCTTAGGCTCATCTGGAGAAGCACAGGTCTAGAGAAAATACACTGAATCTGGGAGCCAGGCTATACACAGCATTTAAAGCAAGCCATGCGGCACAGGAGAGCAGGTGATTTTAGACACCACTGCATCACTGTTGGGCTAGTTTTCTAGGCTAAGATCAAAATGTGAACATGGCTAAACCATGTATGCAGACTTCTTTATGAAGCATATGTGGATGACATTGTTTTAGGGGGAGATTATGGGCAGTGACTTTCTTTATCCGGGATCATAGCTCAATCCTGGCACCACCGGAGAGGTTTAGGGATGCTGGGAGTGAAGTTTTTGCTGTGTGTGTTACAGCTCCGTTTCACCAACCATGGCAGTCCAGGAAGCATCAGTATCTCTGACCTTCCACCCCCTTACCCCCACCCCCACCCCCCAGTCAGGGAGTTGATCCTGTAACAAGATCAGCACAAAGGCTCCTCCCTCCACAGAGAAGAAAAAGTGGTTGACATTTGGAAGAATGACCCCAAACTGAGCAAATCAGCTCTTTATGAAGAAGGTGGTTTTTGTTGTTTTTGTTTGATTTTTTTGTTCTTCTTGTTTTTTTTTTTTCTGTGCCACCAGGTGGCAGTGAACACATTCAAATATCCTTCTGCTTCAAGTAAAGTGACGCCATGAAGTGGCAAAGCATGATTTAATCTGTGGTTGGAATTGAGGCTATTGAACCCAGTGTGAACACACTGAGACTGAGTGAGGGTTTCTGTGGGAATGTCTCTCAAAAACAACTTCCTTAACATTCAGGTGGGAAATGAAAATGACCCTGCCATGAGTTCTACAGTCCCCCAGCATGGGATCTCTGGCTGAGACCCAGAACAGGATTTTCTCCTTTGCCACAGTCGTGAGGTTGTATCAGAGAAAGAGCATCCTTTGGCTTTTCGGGTTGAAAACACAATGTGTAACTAGAAGATAGATGAACTGGTCAAATAATTCCGCAGCACCGTGCTGAGAGCAAGGGGTCAGAGACGGCCTGCACGCTAACATTCGTCCGTTTAGATCTGTGCCCAGGAGAACAAATTCTCCTGTGTTAGACAGTGCACCCGAATGGTTAGGACCTCTTAAATGTAGGTGTTTCACCTCTGCACACTTGGGACAAGCAGAGGCATGCTGGTGACTTCATGGCCATCTTTTCTGACTGTATTAATACCTTCTGAATTTTGAGGGGAACAAGAAATTTCTAAACAAGGACCCAGGTTCCCTCTGTCCAGGCCTAGCCAAATTGGATTATTATGTATGAATTATTCAGGACTCTCTTAGCTCCAGTATCTGAATCCACATCTCTCCCTCGAAGGGTGCTTGGCAGCACAGTGTCAATAAACACTGACTGGAGTGCCAGCATTTCCCTTCAGGTCCCCAAATGCCTTGGAGGAGAGGAGCCATGCTGTGCCCCTTCCCCACAACCCATTGCCAGTCTCCTGTGTGACCTCAAGTGAGACATGAGAGAACAGTTGATTTCTGAGGGTTTATCTGAGCCCCTGGATAGAAGTGTAGCTATGTAGCTAGTGTCTACCCAGGTCTTTCTTTAATTTAAAAAAATATTTGTTAGACAAGGCCTTGCTGTGTAGATCAGGCTGGCCCCAAGATCACAATCCTCCTGACTCACCCTTCTAAGTGCTGAGATCACAGATGCACAGTATCACATCCTGGCTAGTGTGGCCTTCATGAAATAAAAACTTCAGCTTATTTTCCAGGAACTGTGAACTGCCTTTGTCCTCCCACTGTAGAAAAGTCTGCAGCTGATAAAGAACGAGCCCCTCTCACCCAGGAAGAGAGAGCGGATTCTCACACTTGGTGCTGATGTCGATATGGTATTCTTGAAGATTTCCCATTCTGTTTGGTTTGCTCCTTACAATGGCTGTCTCAAGGCATGACCCACAGAGGACACTGTTTCCATTTTCCAGATAGGGAGACTGAGGCAATGACAAGAGGCTCATCCATTCTTGTGCCATCTTCCAGGGACACCACAGCATCTGTCCGTGGGCCGTGTCTCCTCTCAGGGCCACTGACATTGGAACACAGCTTCCTGTGGGGGCTTGGACTGGTAAGAGGGTGTGTCCTCAACTCCAGTCTTCACTTACTTCCCTGGGAATGCATGTGTGGCATCAAACCTGCAACTTGTGTAGCTGTGCCCTGTCTTTCACTGATCTCCTTTTGTACTTGGGCATATAACCTTAAATGAGCTGATAGGAACACTGTGCAGTGGTAATGGAAGGTGTGGAAGATACTTGATGAGTGTGCAGTGAATGAACTGGGACAGACATGCCTTCATGCCCAGTCTCCCTGCACTGTTGCATTATGGTTGACACAGGGTTCCCACAACAGTATATTCAGAGCAGAGCAAGAGGTTTCTAGACAGTCATAGCTCTTACTGGAGTGTGTCCTTTCCCTGAGTGTTATGTTCTATCGGCTGGGACAGTTCTCAATCATTGTGCAGTCTTGTGGTACTGACTGCATAACTATTAGATGGGTGTGCTTGTTGGGGCCCAGTACGGGGGGCCAATAACAGCAGTCCTTCATGCACTGAGAGTCTCAAAGGAGAGGCACATGGTGGTGGTGGTCACAGGAGCAAAGGGTCTCCTCCTCAAGGCAGGGTCATTGCTAGGTCCCACTGGGACCTTCATGTAGACCTTGGCCTTCTGATTGGGACATTTTATGAGAGCAGGGCTAGAGATGGCTTCTTTCTTTCAATTAGACTCAGGGACATTGTTAGTAAGGAGTGAAAGATAATATTTCTTGTGGGTAGAATGGAAAGTGCCAGGCCTGAGAGTTGTCAGTGGTGGAAAGCAATCTTTGCTTTTTCCTGAAGCTTCCAGAGCACCAGGTTTGTTAGGTCAGGTCTGTCAGAATAGGTTCCTGATTAATCTATAGAGGCAGCTGATAGCCGAGCTTGGTCTAGACAGGGTGTGAGCCTGGGCGTGGCTCCTTAGATAAGCCACCTAGAGCTGCTACTAGGCCATTGGAGACATTATCTGTTGTTTTTATAATGCAACTGTGAAAACAGAGTGACCCTGCCTTGAGGAGGAGACCCTTTGCTCCCGCAGCAAAGCCGTTTCCTCTTTCCCTGTCCATTCCGCACCAGTTTTCGCCGTCTCGGGTGGCTTAAGGATTATGTCCAGATACTTTAAGCCCCCAAACAAACATGATCTGTCACCTACATTTCTCTGTTCTGACTTAATTAAAAAAGTCTGCCTTTCTTTAACTGTTTTGGATGTGTATTGTCTGTTCAGAGGGAGGTGAGTGAACAGGTGGGGCTCTGTGACATCAGGAAACTCTACCCCGGCTGCCAAGCAGGAAGTGTGACCTGCTGTGCCTGGGCTTCCGAATTCTCACACACAGCACTTTTACTGCATGGACGGTTGACTTGCTGATCAATGGGTCCTGGCAGCTATAAAAATTTTATGGCTGTCTATGACAA
Organism: Peromyscus attwateri; assembly: GCA_902168425.1. Classification (NCBI taxonomy): domain Eukaryota; kingdom Metazoa; phylum Chordata; class Mammalia; order Rodentia; family Cricetidae; genus Peromyscus; species Peromyscus attwateri. The sequence goes on along the minus strand of CABHPP010117703.1, from coordinate 22,749 downwards.
TATGACTTCGAGGCCCCTAGAGGAGTCTAGGCATACAGTGCCGTAAGAGGAGGAGTTTTACTCATGCGGGATGGAGGGGCAACTCCCAGAAGAGCAGATCAAAACCAGGTGAGGGGTTTGGTTACACAGGGGCTTACTTCATCATACTGCAGGGGACAGCAAGGTGCCTGATGTCCGGCAGTGTTCCCAGGCTGAGAGTGTTTATTTATTCTCAATTGTTGCAACAATTCTAAGGATAATTTGACTAGTGTTCCTTTGGGGATGGTGATAGGAAAGGTCAGGGGCTTGCCTACTACCTTCTAATTCTTCTACTCTCTATCCTTGCCTGAGAAATCAGCCCTTCAACTCTGGTCAGTTGACACATGACATAGGAGGCTGAGAGCCTCCATAGAAAAGCAAGCCCAAACGGTCTCAGCCCATGGAAGACGCCAATGGACTGGAGTCTCAGCCCACGGAACATGCCAGTGATTCTTTTCTGACTGACCCCTATGAACTTTTGAGGTGTGTCCTTATTTTTGCTCTGAACTAAAAACAAACAAACAAGATAAACAAAACAAAACAAAACAAATAGCAACAACTTTGTAATCTTAGGTTTTAGTGTGCTGTTACAACTGGAAGACAGTGTTGTGACTGAAGAATGATAACATGAAGGAATGGAAGGTGTGTGCTCTCAAGGTATACCGAACATTGCATTATGTGAGCCGGCAGAATTTCCCCATGGAAACCACAGAGAGAGCTTTGGAAGTTAACCATTGAGCCACAAAGAGACTGCTGATGTCATGAGTTTCCAAAGTCATTGGCACCTCTGTTTGCCTACCCAAAGGCTTAAAACAAAACAAAACAATTCAAGAGTCATGTACTCCGAGGAAGTCTTCTCTTTTGTTCCATGAAACTCTAGAAGATGTAGAAAGAGAAGTGTACCGTTCAGAATTTATTGTTGTCATTTTTTTGAGATAGTTATCCTACAATCGCTGTGTAACCCAGGTTGGTCCAGATCTCATGATCCTCCTGCCTCAGCCTCTCAAGTCCTGGAATTACAGGTGTGAGCTATAGAGCCCAACTCTGCACCTACTGGATCTTTCTGTCAGTGTGTGTTTCTCTCAGACCTGTGCTGTGTGAATAGTTTTGGTTGAATATGAACTTGATCAGACATTGATGTAGATAGCCTCTTACATTCAACAGATAATGGGGTGAACTTTCTGCTCTGGAAATTGGCTCAAGACTAATTTATAGTCATGTCACAAATGCTGGATAGGGGTCAAGCCCTGTGGTTCCTCTTGGTGGCATTCTCTTTGGGGATCCAGCTTGTACCATACTATTCCTGGCTGGCATGTATAGTTGTATAAATAACAGGTTCCATTTGTCAGTCCAGGGATTGAATTCAGGTCATCAAGCTTGGCAGCAGACACCTTTATCAGCTGAGACATCTCACCAGCTGAATAAGTTTTTAATGCAAAAAAATTATGTGATATAATGCCAGGTACAATTAAAATATTTTATCTTTATTTACATGTTTAATCTTTGTAATAACTGCTATAGTAATTTTATTCTAGTCCTTGCCTTTTAGGTGGGGAAGCTGACTATATTTGGAGGCTGCATGGAACTGTCTAAATCAGGGAGGGGAAGAATTGAGCACAGTTTCTATGCTCAGGGACTGTGCCTTTAACCATATCCCCAGAATGCCTTTGAAGTATGGTACTGTCAATTCACATCTCACTGTATAGTCAAAGGAGGGTCACATATGAAGAGTAATTTGCTTAAAAAGTAGGCTTTTATGAAACCAGAGAGGTAGCTCGGTGGTTAAGAGCACTGGCTGCTCTTTCCAAGGACCCTTATTGGGTTCCCAGCACCCACAAGGCAGCTCACAACCTTTTGTAACTCTAGTTCTAGGGGATCCTGGCTTCTGCAGGCCCTATACACACATGGTGTGTATACACAAACATACATGCAAGCAAACACTCACACACAAAATAAAGATAAATAAATACATATTTTAAAATTAGGCTTTCAGTTTCCAGTTCTTTTTAGATTTGAAGGAAATGTCTGGAATTTAGTTCTGGAGTTGGGAAGAGCAAATGCAGCCCATGGAACATGTCAATAGATTGGAGTCTCGGCCCATGGAACACTTCAATGGACTGGAGTCTTGGCCCATGGAACACTTCAATGGACTGGAGTCTTGGCCCATGGAACACTTCAATGGACTGGAGTCTTGGCCCATGGAACACTTCAA
>CABHPP010117703.1:0-20509 GCA_902168425.1 Peromyscus attwateri | reverse complement strand
ATGGAACACTTCAATGGACTGGAGTCTTGGCCCATGGAACACTTCAAAGGACTGGAGTCTTGGCCTATGGAACGTGGAGTCTCAGCTCTGCTAGTTTCCTATTTCCTATTGTATACCAGACTCTCCTGCCTGCTCTGTCCCCAGACACACAAACGGTCCTGGATTCAATGACAGTGGCAATCAGTCTTTGCGCAGTAGCCTTCTCACAAGTGTTACAGAGTGATTTTTATGGTGTTTTCTGTAGAGCAGTAATGAGAGTGTCCCACAGCTGATTCCCATTTTAATGCAACTTCCTGAGAGCTGGGTGGGTGAGAGCTGGGTGTGTGCTCATTTCTAGGTAGTGAGCCCACGACGATACTGTTCATGAAAACAAACTTGTGAATTCGAGATATGGCTTCAGTTTCTTAGTTACTTCCCCAGCATTCTTTTCCTTGTTTGTAATTTTGCAATATCAAGGTGTGTAAGAAAGTGAATGGTCAAGTCTCACAAAGTGTGTGTGGCATGTAGGCACAGCACACAAGCAAGCAAATATATCCCCACCTGTCTTCCTGTACTCACTTCTTAGTGAAAACACGTGCTTTTATCGTTACATATATGATTCCTAGACAAAGTAAACAGAGTTGCTGTGCTCTTCCTGCATCCACTTCTGCAAAGCCTCCTCCATTGTCAACATCCCCCACAAAGTGATGCCTTTGCCACAGTTAATGAACTTATATTTACACATTGTAATTGTCGGAAATTCCTAATCCACTTAGGGCCCACTGGATTTTGTGCATCTGTGAGCTTTAAGAAATACAATCACAGCACCAGACGTTACTTTGATTTCTCTATCCTTTGTCCCCGTACCCCCTCTATTCCCTGAGAACCTTTGCTCCTTTTACTGGCTTCGTAGTTTTCCCTTTAACAGTGTTATACAGGTGGGATCACAGAGCATGCACGTTTTCAGACAGGCTCTCCTCCAGTTTTGCTGTCATTGTTCTGAGACAGGGTCTCATCATGTAGCCAGGCTGGCCTTGAGTGTCCTGCCTTCCTGGTGTTGGGGATGCAGTCATGCACTATTGCCCTCAGCTCTCAGCCTTCACTTACTAAGGCTGAGAGCTGCCTTAAGCACGGTCGTAATCACAGCACTTTGCAGGTTTTCCAGGGCTCGATAACCCTTCCATTTCCTTTGTCGTCATTCATTCACCTGCATTTGACAGTCACATCTACATGGATTTTTTTTTTGAGACAGATTTTTCACGTAACCCAGGCTGGCCTCGAACTCACTCCATAATCAATAATAGCCTCAGGCTCCTGATTCTCCTGCTTTTGCATCCTGAGTGACAGGGTGATAGGTTCATGCCCCTCTACCCAGCTTGAGTGGCAACTTTTCTGTGTACATGTTTTTAATTTCTTTGATAGATAGCAAGTAGTACTGTTGTTAGACTGTATGATGAAACATGTTTGTCTTGTAAGAAATGCTTTGCTGTTTTCTGAAGTATTTGGGCCATTTTCCACATCCTCACTAATGTTTCATGTTGCACTTTTAGATTTTAGCCATTCTAATGGGTGTCTCATCATTGCTTTAGTTTGAAAATCTCGAGTGACAGAAGTGGCTTCTTTGTCATCTAGTGTCTTTCTTGGGGAGATTTCTGTTAATGGTTGGTTGTCTTCTTTTTGTTGAGTTTTAAGAATTCTTTACATTTTTAGATAATAACCTTACCAGGGAGTTGGAGAGGTGACTTAGCAGTTAAGAGCACTTTCTGATCTTGCAGAGGACCTGGCTTTAATTCTCAGCACCCAGATCAGGAGGCTCACAACCATCTGTAACCCCAGTTCCAGGAGATCTGCTGCCATCTTCTGGCACATGCGTGCATGTGGTACTGATGCAGACAAGCTGGGGCACATATAATGTTCACATAAAAATAAATAAAAGAATTTATTGAGACTGTTTTTTTTAAGTCAGGTATGTCTTTTGCAAATATTTTTTCCTAGCTTATGGTTTATCCTTTTATTTTCTTCATTGACTTTTGAAGGGCAGACTTTTTTTGTTTAACATTGTCTAGCTTATCAATGCTTCTTTCTCCAGGCTCCACCTTCTGTGTGGCATCTCAGAAGAATCACCATGTACAGTTATCTAGGTTTTCTGATGTAGTACAGTCTAGAATTTTATAGTTTTGCCCCTTGTAGTTAGGTTTCTGATCTCTTTTGACTTTATTTTTTCATAAATAGGTAGAGCCTTCATCTAGCCTGACTTCTCTTGCCCCTGGGTGTGCAGCGGCTCCAGGGTTGTTTGCTGGGACACTGGTGATCAGTCGCATCTTCATGTGGGCCTGTTTCTTGGTTCTCTCTCCGACACCACTGTTTTCATCACTGAATCTTGAGAAGCGTGTCAGTCTCCCAGCTTGTTCTCCCGTATTTTACAAGCTGTTCTGAGCCCTTTGTTTTTCCACGTAAACTTTGGAAGTAGTTTTTAAATATCCCAAGGTGACCTATTGTGATGAACTGGGATTGCTCATATATATAAGGCTGAGTCGGGAGAATCTCAGGTCTCAACAATATTGTGCGTTCTTCTCCATGGACGTGAATAGCTTTCCATTTATTTCTTTGGTACATTTTGTTGGAACTTTGTAGTTTTCTTTGTACAGGTCTTATACATGTTATACATGATTTAGACTTAAGTGTCTCATTTTTTTTTTTGCTTGCTTTAAGCCACAGTTTAACTGCAGGAAGGAAAGTGACTGACTTTGTGTGTAACTTTATGTCCTGTGACCTGTTTGCTAGTCCCAGTTTTTTGGTTATTATTGTTGACTCTTGGAATATATCAAAATAAAATGATAGTTTTATTTGATTTCTTCTATCTAATTGTAGGTAGATTTTAGTACCTTTATTGTCTTATTGCATTAGAATTACTTCTAGTATAATGCTGAAAGCAGTAAGAAGGGCTGGAGAGGTGGCTTGGCAGTTAAGAGCACTGGTTGTTCTTGCAGAGGACATGGTCCTAAAACATACATGGTGGGTCCTAACCATCTATAACTCTAGGCTATTCAATGCTCTCTTCTAGTCCCTATAGGTACCAAGCACCAGGCATATACATGGTGCACAGATGTACATGCAAGCAAAACACCCACATACATAAAAAATACAAAAAATAGTAATGAGAGGAGATGACCTGTTTGTGTTCTTGACTCTAGTGGGAAGGCTCAGAGCTACTTGTTCTTAAGTATGACATATGCTGTAGGTATTTTATTGACATTTAACATTTTTTGTTCAGTCATAGATAATCTCATATACTTATATAATGCATTTTGATCATATCTACTAGTCACTACCTCCCTCCAACTCCTTCTAATGTTCTCCACTGCTTCCTTCCCATAGTCAGTTCTCTTTTATAGAGCCCCCTGAGTCCAGTTAGTGCTGCTCTTATGTGTGTGGGTGTGTGGCCATCAGTTATCAGTGGGGTTGGGAACCTATCTTTGTCTATGTCCCCAAATGACTGACTCTCTCTCCGCAGCCATCAACTGCCGATAGCTTCTCCACAGAGGATGGGGACTCAGATCAGCTTCTGTCAGTGCAGATCTTAAGCAAGGTGAACACAGCCTACTGCGAGGTTTTGTGAGCAGAGCCGTGTCACGCCCAGAAGTTAGTGCATCACAGCCCTCCTCCACACCCCAGCTCTTACGTTCTTTCTGTTCTCTTTTCTATGCTGTTCCTGAGCTGGGGTGAGGGGCTATGGTAGATGAGTCTCTCAATCTGTAATGGATTTCTCAGGAGTTGACTGTAAAAGAAGAATCAGCCATCTCTTCCTTCCTCCTCCTGCTGTTCACTTCTGTTTGGGACAGCCAGAACAATTTCTGATGCTCACATTTCTCAAGCTTATTTTTGTTTTAAACAACTTCACTGCTATGGGATGGTCTTTCTGTATGCTGTGAATATATATTTCTCTCATTGGTTGATAATAAAGTTGTTTTGGTCTATGGCAGGACAGGATAAGGTTAGGTAGAAGAGTTAAACTAGGACTCAGAGGAAGAGGGGAAGAGACAGATGCCCAAAGCTGTCCAAGAAGCAGGATGCTGTAGGACAGGTAAGCCACAGACCACGTGATAATAAACAGATTACTAGGAATGGGTTAATTTAAATGTAAGAGCTAGTTAATAATAAGGCTGAGCCATTGGCCAATATTTATAATCAATATAAGCCTCTGTGTGATAATTGGGAAGCAACTGCTGGGTATTTGGGAGTTGCTGTCTGGACAGAAACTGCCGTTTACACTTCACTGTGATGTAATCCACATACAATCTGGCTCTTTAAAATGCAAAATTGAGTGGTTTCTCAGCTGCATTTATTGTCTCAAAAAGAAACCCCAACCCTTTTATCTGTGTCCTTCCCACCTTCTCCTCCCATCCTAAAGGAACTTCTAGTCTCCTTTTTGTGTCTGTTGACTTCCTTACTATGAACACTTCACACAAATGAAACTACGTACCTGTAGCCAGAGTTTTCCTGCCTGGCCCACGGTCAGGATAAATCTCTTTCACCTGCCAGTCCCACAGCCACTCAGACCCAACCAAGGAAACACAGAGACTTCTATTGCTTACAAACTGTATGGCCGTGGCAGGCTTCTTGCTAACTGTCCTTATATCTTAAATTAATCCATTTCTATAAATTTGTACCTTGCCACGTGGCTCGTGGCTTACCAGCATCTTTACATGCTGCTTGTCCTGGCGGTGGCTGGCAGTGACTCCTTCTGCCTTCCTGCTCTTTTAATTCTCTCTGTTAGTCCCGCCTATACTTCCTGCCTAGCCACTGGCCAATCAGTGCTTTATTAGCAACACATTTGCCATACAGAACATCCCACAGCATGTACCACTCGATCTTTCAGGCCTATTGTCTTCTTTCAAGTTACAGGAGGTTTCAAGATTCATCCACGCTGTTGCATATATCAGTTTTCCTTCCTTCTTCAGGCTGAACACATTCTGTTAACAGGTGCATCTTGTTTTTGTTTACTTATCCATCAGCTGCTGGGTATTTCCATTGTTTCTGATTTAGGGTGACAATGAATAAGTAATGTTGGTATAGAGGTCCATGAACACAGTTTTATATGGCCATGCATTATTCATTTTTTTAGTTATATATCTGGGGATGGAATTTCTGTGTCAGAGGATTAACTTCTAGAAGAAATTCCAGACTGTGTCTAAAGCACCATTCTGCACTCTCACTACGGGGGCGGGGGTTGGGGGAGGACAAGAGGCCCAGGGCCGTCTCATCTTCTTGGCCACTGTCATTACCTGACATTTTGATTTTAGCCTTTTCAAAGAGTGTGAAGTGTATTTATCTATGTTTTTTATTTGTGCCTCTTTAATGACTATGATGCCCATCATCTTTTCATGTGCTTACTGGCCATGCACAGCTATTCCTTGGAGAAACAGCTATTGCTCATATTTTAATTGCATTGTCTTTAATTATTGAGTTGTACGGGCTTATTATATATCCATGATGTGAATCCATCATGCACACTTCCTCTTTTCTGAGATTCTCATGTGGTTTTTTCCTCTTACTGTGCACTTGAGTGATGTGCCCATAGGGCACAAGCGAACCAGGAGGAAACATCCCTTGTTTAAAAGTGTGATGTAGCAATGCCTTTCGGCTGGTGTTTAAGATTGTGTCATGTCTTTTTTCTCTGATAAATCCAATAGAGCTGGGACTGGTCTTTTCAAATACTTCATTGCACAGGGTGACTTATTTGGTATTGGATTAATGTCAGAACCTTTTAGCTAATTAGTGTGAAACACAAACCACCTTTATGTAATGAGGCTTGACAGGAAAATGCGAGCCCAAGCAGATGCTCACCCCTGGAACCTTTGGGGTGAGCTCCCTTGTCCCTTCGTCAGCATAGGTTGCTGACTTCTGTCAGAGGAGTCATTTCTATTTTCCATAATTAATTGCTTCATGCAGAAATCTAAAGAGCTCTAAATTGTGGACTAATATTGAGCAATTGTATGTCATTCCAGAATGAGTCTTTCGTGCATGGTCCTGAAAATGTCTGGATTAGCAAGGAGGCAAGACCAATAACAATGGTTAGTGGCGACTGACACTTTGTAAAAGAAGACATGACATGGTTCAGAAAACCTCCTGAGAGACCTTTGAAATCCCCTGCAGACATGTGATAGCCACATTGGTGCCTTAAGCTGTCATTCCAAAGGCATTCCTTTCAGATGAGCTATCTGATATTCACCCTCCTCACACAACCACCTTTCATTTAAAGAACACATTGTATAATGATAATTGGCAAATAATAAGTCTGATTGGCTGGCACAGAGTCAGAGGTACTATGAATATTTGTTTTTACTGTGACAATCTGAGTAATTTTAGAGATTCCTACCCCAAGGAGGACTAAATCAAGGAAGAGTCTTAATAATTTCAGAAGTCTAAAAACTTTGCCTGAATTACTAAATCCTGTCAGTTTGGCACAAGTAGAGTCTGATGATGTGAGTGGAGGGTCAGAGGAATCCAGGCCCCAGGCAGGGCTCCTAAGGATGCCGTGGAGCCTCGAGTCTCCAGGGTCTTCGATGTGGGTGGAGTACATTGCCTACTAGGTCCTTCTGGTACCTTCACTGTGCTGGCTGGATGCCACATGCAACTCTCTTGTTCTCTGACTTCCATGTCTCGCTAAGTGAATGATGCAGGAGATGTTCCCTGTCATTACTGAAACTGCCTCTCTGTGGTGATCGGATCTACTCCGTCCTGCAGATTCAGTGCAAGGAACAGATGCGATTTGTGTACTCAGCATCTTGTCCATATCTGGGCAGTTAGGTGTCCACTTGTTCCTTCCCCTTCCTGCCCTTCTCGCTCCTGTCTCTTTCCCTCCTAGAAGACTGCACTTCTGCAGCCCAGGCCAGTTTTGCCCCTGAACTCTGGGAATCTGCTCCTGTTCAGGGATGGAGTCTCAAAGCCCAACTTCCTTCTTGGTCCTACTGGCCTTTGGGGGAAACTGGATGTGATCCTATTTTCTAACTCCACTCTTAGCACACACCTCCTTATGCAGACTTCAGCAGGGCTTTCTACCCACTTTCTGCTCATGCTGTAGACCCGTCATTCAGGAGGCACTTTAGGAAAGGACAACTCAGTTGGAAGGTTGGCAGTTACTAGATGAATGCACTGGGTGATCCAGTATGAAAAGATGTCTGCTTCCACTAACTAGAAAAAGGCAGCTCTATGGAACAGTGATGTGCTGGCCTTCTCACTGCTGTTGAAGATGCTGGGAAAGGGCCTCCTCCTCCATGGCTAATAGTGATAAGAACTGTCACCAGGTTTATGGAAAATGATACGGCCAGCTCTGGTGCATTTAGCCACCAAAGTGACCTATTGAGATTAAAAGATGCCTGTGCTTTTCAAATCAGCATGATATGCCCATGATATTCTTCAGAAATTGAAGTGTACACAAGAAAATTTAGATTACAAGGATGCTTGCTGAGTATTGTTGGTAAATGTAAAGAGAGAGGAAATAAATGTTAGCTAGAAGAGCCACAGAGAAACTGGCAGTGGGATCATTGGTATCACTTGCCTGGGATACATAGTTAGATGGTTACCACAATGGGTTAGAGCCATCACCATCCAGAAATAATCAAATGAGAAGAAAGTAGAGCACAGAAATCTGTATAAAAGGACCAACTTAGAAAATAGATGCAGCACAATAAAATTTCGTGTGTGTGTTTGTGTGTGTGTGTGTGTGTGTGTGTGTGTGTGTGTGTGTGTGAGTGTGTGTGTGTTGTGTGAAACTCTTGAAAAGAGAGAAAAGAAGCAAGCTGGTAGCTTACAAGGCTGAAAGGTCATTTATACACCTATCAGAGGAGAACTGGGCTACCTGCCCAGGGGTGGGGTTGGAGGAGGGTTAATACTGTAAATTAGCTGTGAGGGAGTGAAAGTGAGGAGGAGAGGGCATGCATTCAGCTCTGCTCCAGGCCTGCTTTCCCTAGCGCCTGTGGGATGCGGCTCTTCAGGTCGCTCTGACCCTGGCTCTGCCTCCAGGGCTTAGCTTTCAAGGCAGGTGCAGCCTGGCTGATCAAGGTGTGAGTTTTCTCCTCTAGCACGAGATTCCTTGGACTCTTCTTGTGCTTCCAAGAAGAGGCGAGGAGCTTAACCCTTTCCAGGACACAGAGACCTGTGAACGACCTCTTGAAGTAACCCTTTGAAGACTTTTGCCACACAGGGAAGTGAAGGAAGGAGGGAGACACAGCACAGAGGGCTGTGGATGTTTAATCAAGTGATGTGCGGAAGCTGATAAGAACACTAAGCAGAAAATTAATAAAACATTTTGTTCCCCCATGCTTGGGGGTTCTCTGATGACCTGGAATGAAATGACAGTCTCTTTTGGATCATGACAATTGTTTAAATTAAATCATGTTGATCTTTAGGGATTCCAAGAGGTGAGACATCAAACAGCTTCCATTTACTCTGACTTCTCACCTCTCAAAATGGACAAGCTATCAACAGGCCTTGTATTCATCTGTCTCAACACTTGGATCTTCCTCTCCAGTGTATCACCTCATGAGGCACTTGTAGAAATACAATGTTGTTTTATTTTATTTTTTATCATGTGAACATTTTGTTCCCTGGAGGTTATGAGTCTATAAACAGCCCTGTCTGTTAAGTATCTAAGCATAGGGCATTGATTGAAAAAGCCTGGTGAGAATTTCTGACATATACCAGGCCACTTGCCATATTATTTTTTTATCTGTAAGGTTTTGTTTTTTAATCTGAGAATTCTATATAGTTATAACTGGAGAGTAGAAATATGATTGGATTACAGGTCCCAATTTCACATAGAAAGCATATGGTGTTCTGGGGAAAATGCAGATAATGGATCTGGGGCAAACACATTCTTTACAGTCAAGCTGGAAACAGAACAAGCGTCTGAAATAACTACTAGGTTTGCAGAGACCAAAAGCCTCCCTGTTGAGCAGTTTTCCTTTAGGCCTAAGGCTGCGCATCCAGTGACTTCCTGTGTGGGTCCTCACTTTCCCTTTTCATACTTTTGTAGGGTGTTATTTTATCCGTGACAGGGTCTAGCTACATGGTCTCTGGCCACCAACTTGTGACTCTGCCTTAGCCTCCTGAAGTGTAACACACTATTTAAAAACTGGTTAATTTTGTTGACAATTTCACACACATATACAATGTGTTACTCACCCAGCCTCTCACCCCCTCTCACCTGTGTCAGTGCCCCCATCACTGTGGTTCCTTGCTAAGACTCATGACTTTTGGTTTAGTTCTGTGACCTACTGAGTCTAACCAGGGCCACCTGTGTAACTGCTGGGGTATCTGAGAGGCTCCAATGGAATGCAATGATTCCTGCTCTTCCCGAATCCATCAGCAGTCCAGTATAGGACCCACTGAGTCCTCACCCAACCCTCACTTTATGGAAATGTTTTTCTGAGAGAGGCTTTTTAAAGTTTGTCTTTACAAATCAAACTTTCATTGACCCTGCTGTAACCAAATTGATAGTGTTCTTTGAAGTCATAATAGCTATGTGCTCATTCTGCTTACACACGGCCTACTCAACCTGTTCAGAATTGTCTGACCTGTAAGGAAAACATTGTAATAAGTGTTACTCTTTTTTGGACTTCCAATGTAATTCACCCCTACAAGCTCAGCTGAATGCACAGCCTTCAATGTACCATGCTCCCTACTTTTCATTTGTAACCATTCATGCCCCTGACTCAGAACAGTGTGGTGTGTGTGAGACGTGGTGTTCAGGTCTTAGACCATTCACTGGAAGCAGAGAGATGCTAAAAGCAACACCTCTCCCCAGATACGTTGGAAGCAACACGTGGGTGTAGAGTGACGACATCTGATGGTAGTTTTGTGTCTTGTTCTGAGTCAGTGAGGCCAGACAAACGATTTCCTCCCTTCCAGGGCCTGTGAGGCAGAGGCTCCCCTTCCTTTGTCACCGTGTTCACTGTGCTGCTCAACACAGAGCCCAGGCCGCCTGGCTTAGGACAACTCGAGACTAAACTTCTTCTCGAGCAAAACAGCAGACCAAGACTGTGAATACATCGGGCCCACTCTTGGGTAAATGACACCAAGTCTTTCTTCTTTTATGTGGCGTCACCACAGGGCCTGACTGTTGACAGGCCCATTCTTGTGCAGACCTAGCCCATGCGTCTGCAGCTGCTGTGAGCTTGAGGCAATGGCTGTGTCTTGCCCAGGTGACTGCTGCAGCCTTACTCTCTACTGGCTCTTGCATTCTTTCCATTTTCTCTTCTGTGCTGTTCCCCAAGCCTTCAAGGGGATGGCATAACTATTATTTACAGAGAAGAACTCATCCATCACTCATTCTCAGCACCTTGAACAGCCATGAATCTCTGCAATTCTGTTTGCTGGAAAGAGAAACTTCTCTGACAAAGGCATTGAGGTCAGCTCACAGTTTAAAGTATTCTTTTATGAGATACTTCAGATACTCTATGCATTGTAAGCACTTGCTATATGAGGAAATGTCATAATGATCATTAATTTATTTAGTCATGACAACTAGGTTATGTTGTTGTGACAAAGAACTCTGAAATCTTAGTAGCTTAGTTCAACAGAAGCTACTGCTGCTCCTCACAACAAACTGATGTGCAATGTTCAGGGGTACCCACAGCTGATGGGTAGGAGGGACTGTGACTTGTAAGGTCATTATTTTTACACGAGACTTCCAGTGTGACCATGGCAAAGGCAGAGAAAGAAGACACACTGACTCCCACATGCCGTCAAGTGGCAATGACGTGCCCCACACGTTCTATCCTGCTTGCCAGGTGGAACTGTAAGGTTAAGCTTATAAGCAGAGGAGTATGGGGAGTTTAGAGAGGCTGGGAGATTCTGTGGGCACTGGCCATCTCTGTTGCTCTTGGCTTTTAGGAAACTTAAGTGTGAATTAAAAGTAAGGCAACATTTCCCACTTAAAAATATTATTTACTGTTATTAATTTGTGCGTATGATATGTGAAGTGTGCGTATGTGATGTGTATGTATGTGTGCGCATGCGTGCGTGTGATATATGTGTGAGACGTGGGGGCATATGTGTCACAGCACATGTGTAGAGGTCAAGGATGACTATGTGGACTTAGTAATTTCCTTCTGCCTTTGCGTGGGCTCCAGGGATCAAACTCAGGCTGTTGGACTTTTATGACAAGCGCTTTCCCTGTAGAACCACCTCACTGGCCTGACACCCCACTTTTAACTACCTCATTTTTACAATTCCTGCAAGGAACTTTGTAGGGAAAAGTTTGTTTTATAGCCAAACACCTTTTGGAAATGGTGTGCATTCTATGTGTCTTACTGAATCTGTGATGTACAACATTCAGGAGATCTAGACAAATGCAGAAGGTTAGAAATCACCTGTGAGTCTAATTTAGTCACTGACTTGATGGACATTTAAAAATACCTACAATTTGACAGGTATTGAGGAAGACTTGGGGAAAGTAGATGAATAAGGTCTTTTCATTGTCTGTAGGAGATAAATTCCAGAGGTGGGAGTTTAAGGCAATTCTCTGTGTGTTGCGCTACCATAGGAGACAAAATTTTTCCTGTCGACAAGTTCATCTTTTCATGCCACAGCAAAGAATCTCATACTTTACTCAGGCACACTTGGAGTGACCCTGCAGTTAGCCCTTTGCGGCTTCCAAAGGCGATGGCATCCATTTCCTTTCTTGTAGTTACATTTATGTTTTATATTATTGTGTGTATGGATGCTTTGACTGCACATATATCTGTGTACTGTGTGTATGCAGTGCCCATGAGGGCCAGAAGAGGGTGTTGGATCCACTGGAACTGGAGTTACAGATGTTTGTGAGCTGCCATGTGGGTGCTGGGAATCGAACCCAGATCCTCTAGAAGAGCAGGCCGTGCTCTAAACCACTGAGACAATTCTCCAGCTCACCTTGTGCTATCTTTTACTTCCTTCTTTGAAATGCTTTTCTGCCTCATTTTGGATGGGTCCATCCCGGCGACCCACCTTCTACGGCACTAGGAAAGTCTAACGGTTACAGGCTTTGAACACATTTAACTATGTAATCTTGCTTGGGTGAAGTGCTTATCTCTGTTTGGAGTTTCTGTGGCACTGAGAGGGATCTTTCTGTGTGGGAACTCAGCTCCTTCTCTCCAGTGCAAAAGCCCCAGCAAGCTGCTCATGGTCTGCTGTGGGATGGTCTGTATGTCAAATCTGTTGCTCTGGTTGGTCAATAAATAAAACACTGATTGGCCAGTGGCCAGGCAGGAAGTATAGGCGAGACTAACAGAGAAGAGAATTCTGGGAAGTGGAAGGCTGAGGCAGAGAGACACTGCCAGCCGCTGCCATGACGAGCAGCATGTGAAGATGCCGGTAAGCCACGAGCCACGTGGCAAGGTATAGATTTATAGAAATGGATTAATTTAAGATATAAGAACTAGATAGCTAGAAGCCTGAGCCATTAGGCCATACAGTTTGTAAGCAATATAAGTCTCTGTGTTTACTTGGTTGGGTCTGAGCGGCTGTGGGACTGGCGGGTGATAGAGATTTGTCCTGACTGTGGGCCAGGCAGGAAAACTCTAGCTACAATGGTCTGCTTCTGTGTCCTGTTTACCTGTGGTGAGGAGTTTGGCCAGCATCACACAGGCCCCGCTCTTCCCTGAACCCTTAGCCGCCTTCGTGCATTCAGATGCTTTACTACTGGGCTGTCACCTCAAACTGCCCGCTTTCTGAATCCTCCTGCAGACTTAACCAGGACCTCGACTTCAGGCCTTGGAGAGAGTGAAGCTGAGCTAGATTCTGGGCTTTTCTATGACTTCTATCCGGTTAAATCCTCTAGCACCCTTCTGGAATAGCCAGATGCTGTTCTGGCTATTCCAGAAGGGTGCTAGAGGATTTAACCGGATAGAATACCGGGCCACTCAGAGTGGACACTGTCTGGGGTAGAGGCTCTTGATTAGGCCTGGGTAGCACTTGCTTTCTTGACAGGATTATGTTTTTCCCTCTCTGCTGGTGTTTTTCTTTCCTTTCCTTTCTTGAGAAGGGATCCCCCGCTCTCTGTAACAGTAAAGATTATTTGAGCAGGATAACTTATCAACATCCTCCGTGGATGCAAAGTACTTTTCAGTAGAGGGAAAGTCAGTGTGACAGGTGAACATGCTGCCCAATTAAAGGATTAGCATTGCATCTCCTAATCTCGATTGGGAGCTCAGGACCCTTGTGCTGACTTGTTTATGCTAAAATTATTTGTGGTCATTTTGGAGGGAATGTGTGGAAGGTGTCAGGTTTGATATCTTAGCCTCAGAGACAAGCGGGAACCAACACCCACACAATGCGATCAGTGGCACATACCTGAACTGTCTCCAGCCGGTGAAATCCAGGTATGTCCTGCCTGTGTGAAGCAAACCACTCTCTCCTGCCCCTCTGTTTTTATTTTTATTTTTTATTTTATTTTATTTTTTTGTCTGTGGAGGGAACATTGCAGCTTCCACTGGATCTTAAGGTGACCTGAGTTACCAGATAGGCTGGCTGCTTATGTTGGAGGATTGTGTCCCTGGTCCCAGCCACCTTGAATAGGTGGTGGGCTGGAGGAGGCTGACTAGAGGTTTGGGAGGCTGAGGCTGGGCCAAAGGATTGTGCAGGAGGCCGTTGTATCCAGTTTCCATGCCTGTCTGCTGCTTCTGGTACTGCTTTCTGGTTTCCATGGAAGTAGAGATGCCTGGGATGCAGTGCTTCACACGCTGGGTTCATTGAGACCTTTCGTGCCTTAAAAGGAGGGTCAGATGGGGTCACTTGCCCTGTGGGCTGTGGGAGGTCATTTTCCTTCCTGAGACCTGGGTCAGTTCTGTATGCTTCTGTTGCAGCGGGAGGCAGCTGAGTTAAACTGTACCTGGCTGAACCCTGTGTTGGCTGGCTTTCTATTACCAGCTGGTGCTGGTCAGGCTGGACAGACATGTAGAGGAATAAAATCCAGATTTTCTCTCTTCAAAAGACTCAGTGGCAAATAGGCCAAGGATAACACAAGGCCTGACACCCCAAATCTATTCAAGGAGAAAGTAAGGAGTATGCTTCAACTCACAGGCGCCCAAAAAGAAGTCTCTGAACAGGACCCTGTAGTGCAGACATTTAGAGCAACAGTTGACAAAGGGCACTTCCTGGAGCCAGAATGCTTCTGCATACCATCTGACTGAAAGGCAGCCTGCAGAATGGGGAAATTCTTTACCAGATACTCATCTCATGGAGGGTTAGTGTCTAGAATATACAAAGAACTAAACACACACACACACACACACACACACACACACACACACACACACAAACAACCCAATTGAAAATTGGGTTGTGGAACTGAAGAGAAAGGTCTCAGAAAAAAAAAATCCAAATAGCTAAGAAATACTTTTAAAATGTTTAACATCCTTAGCCTTCAGGAAAACTCAAATTAAAACTACTTTGAGATTTCTTCTTATCCCATTCAGAATGGCTAATATAAAACAAAGAAACAGACAACTGATACCCAGTGTGGTGGCCATGCCTTTAATCACAGTACCTGAGAAGCAGTTTGAACTCTGTGAGTTCCAGGCCAGCCAGGGCTACATAGAGAGACCTTGTCTCACACAATAGCAAAAGACCCAAAACAAATGACAACAAATGCTGGTATGGATAAAGGGGGAACCCTTATTCATGGCTTGTGGGGAGAGCAAACCGGATCAGCCACTGTGGAAATCAGTGTGCAGGTTCCTCAAAAAGCTAGAACTAACTCTATCACATCCAGCATACCACTCTTGGGCACATGCCCAGAGGACTCTATGTCTGCTACAGAGATACCTGCTCATCCATGTTCGTTATCACTCTACTTACAATAGCCAAGAAATTGAAACAGCCTGGATGTGCATCAAATGGAGAATGGATAATGAAAATGTGGTGCATATACACTGTGGATTATTATTCAGTTGTAATGGAAAATGATATTATGAAATTATCAGGAAAATGAGTGAATGCCATCATTCTACATAAGGTAACCCAGGCCCAGAAAAACAAATACTAAGTGTTCTTTCTTACGTGTGGATGCCACCTTTGAATGTTTACATATGTGTGTTTAAATAGGGGTACCAAGGGAAGGCAGAGACAGGAGGGCAGGGTGGGAGAGGGAGTATGGGGGATGACTAACACTCAAGACCTTGACAGTTCTGTGTGGAAGCAACTTCTGTAGTAGAGGCGTCCTAAAGTTAAACATAGACAAAGACATATATAAAGAGTTTAAATGGAATTACCGTATACTAGAGGGGCAATTCTTCTCACAGACACCATAGACTATCAGATGAAAAGCCCAGAGCAAGGTATAGGTTACCTTTTCTCAAGTTGGTGGTCAGTGGTCTTCCATACACATCCCCCCCCCCAAACAAATAGGCAAGTGCCAGTGCTCTTGGTTACCCTCTAGAACCGGATGGTAAGACCCTATTGCTGAAAATACCACATACACTAGTCATAAGACGAGAAGGAGGGGCTGGAGAGATGGCTCAGAGGTTAAGAGCACTGACTGCTCTTCCAGAGGTCCTGAGTTCAATTCCCAGCAACCACATGGTGGCTCACAACCATCTGTAATGAGATCTGGTGCCCTCTTCTGGCCTGCAGACATACATGCTGTATACATAATAAATAAATCTTAAAAAAAAATGAAAAAAAAAAGATTAAAGTTTAAAAAAAAAAAAGACGAGAAGGAATAAAGCTGGTATCAACACTGAAGCTTCGTTCCTACTGACTAACTTCCGTGATGATGGAAGGTGCTACACATGCTATCAGCAAAGAAAAGTTAGCAGCGGTCTTACTCAGCTGTGAACCCTGTGAGCTATCATAAGAACTGACTTGGCAATAGTGGCACAAGTTTGGGAGTAACCTGTGGTTTTTAGTTTTTTGGCTTTTTCCAGCCACCCAGCTCCCAAATAAATCCACACGTGGAGGCTTTTTCTTAGTTATGAATGCCCGGCCATGGCTTGGCTTAGTTTCTAGCCAGCTTTTCTATACTTTAGATTATTCCAACTATCTTTTACCTCTGAGCTTTTCCTTTTCTATTCCTGTATACCTTTCTTTGTTTCTTACTCCGAGGCTTGATGTGTGGCTGTGTGGCTGTGTGGCTGGCCCCTGGAGTCCCCCTTCTTCTCTGGCTCCTCTCTTCTTTCTCCTTCTAGATCTTCTCTCTGCCTGCCAGCCCCGTCTATCCTTTCTCCTGCCTTACTATTGGTTATTCAGTTCTTTATTAGACCATCAGGTGTTTTACACAGGCACAGTAATACAGCTTCACAGAGTTAAATAAATGCAACATAAACAAAAGTAACACACCTTAAAATAATATTCTACTACAGTAACCAACCACTTTCTGATTGGGTTTAAAGCCTGCTCTGTGAGACAGAACTCATCATACCTGGTACTGTTAACTGGGCCAAAAATCTATGGGTTACTAGGTCCTAGGCGATAACCCAGTACTTTATTCTACTAAATGGACATGGTAATAAACTGCTCCCTAAATTATTATCTCCATACCCATAGACTAGTGCATCTCTCAGCTCTCAGCAGAGAGGCTCCATTAGCAGTAGATGGTGACAGCTGTCTTCTTACTTTGCCTGAGTGTCACTGCTGGATTCAGAAGTCAGTGGACAGCAGCTAGGAAAAGCACATGTATAGTTCCACACTGAAGTTCTGTGTTTCAGAATCTCACTTCTGTGTTCAGAGTGACAAAGTGGGTAAAAATACGGGCCCTGGTTGATTTTTCAGTCAGCACGTTCACTGGCTGACTTGTAAGGATTCCCAAAATATCCACACAAAGATTGCATAATAGAATCCTTTTCTGGACCAAGGAGTAGGTGTGATTTGACATTTGTGCTTACTCACTTCCAGAACTGAGTGCTTGAGGTTGTCTTGGCTCCAGCTCTTACTGGTGTGTGACTCTGAGAACTCATTGAGACCCCTGTACATAGTGATCTCTATAAATTAAATGGGGACATCAGAAATACCCACCTCACAGAGTTGCCATGAGGACATGCAAAGGCTTGCAATGACAGCCAGCATAAAGGCATGGCTGTCGTGAATATCTGAGTGAGTCTGCCTGTCTGGAACTGTGTGTGATTGAGCAGTGTAGAGAAAATGTCAGAGGATGCATGGAAGTTTGTCAGCATTAACTACTTAGTGTCAAATATAGGCAGGAACCTTAGAACATGATAAGTGTTGCTGGAGAATTTCTCTCCAGCTCCCAAGTCCCGCTAGTCCTGGAACCCACTCATAAAATAAACACACAGATGCTTACATTATTTAAACTGCTTGGCCATTAGCTCAGGCCTATCATTGTCTAGCTCTTACTCTTATATTTAGCCCATTTCTATTAATCTCTACTTTGCCACATGGCTCGTGGCTTACCGGTACTTTACATCTTCCTTCTCCTGGCAGCGGCTCCAGGCAGTCTCCTGCTCCACCTTCCTGTTCCCTCAATTCTCCTCTCTGTTAGTCCCGCCTATACTTCCTGTCTGGCTACTGGCTAATCAGTGCTTTATTAACATATTTGTCATACAGAACATCCCACAGCAGATAAGGGTGGGAGGAAAAAAAATGAGAGATGGAAGGCATAAGGTCAGCTGACAGATCCCAAACTCCTAAACAACATGCTGAATTACTAAACAGATATCCTGTATGATGGGTAATCTTGATTGTCAAATTGATACACTTGAGAAAAGGGAGCCACAATTGACAAATTGCCTCCATAGGATAGGTCCGTGGGCATGTCTGTAGGGGCGTTCTCTTGATTGCTAATTGGTGTAGGTGGGTCCAGTCCACTATGGGCAGTTCCATTCCTAGGCAGGTTGTCCTAAAGTGCATAAGAAAAACAGCCCTACACAGCTTGAGAGCAAGCCAGTAAACAGCGTCTCTGCTTTCAGGACTCTTCTTCAGTTTGTGCCCTGACTTCCCTCAATGCTGGAGTGTGACCTGGAAGTGATAAGCTGACTCTTACTCTCCCAAGTTGCTGTGGTCATAGTCTTTATCACAGCAACAGAAAGGCGGCTAGGACAACTTGTAAGCAAAGGAGAGTATGGACGGGGAGGGAACTGTGAGCAGATATAGAGATGTTTCCTAGTAGAAAGCCAAGCTAGACAAAGCTATAGGGTATCAGGTCCACAGTAGGCAATAAAACTATAAAGATGTATCAGGAAGGGATGCCATGGAAGTCCCAACAGGAGCGAGTTGTTGAAGGTTAAAGGATCCACAGAATAACCCCAAAGAGTTTGTTTTCATCTGAGATGAAAGAAACAAGGAGAACAAAACACCATTTTTAGGCCCGAGCAGTGGGGATAGCAATTCAAGGTTCACACTGGTTTTACATTATTATTTTCTTCTGTATTATAATTTATGTCATAATGATGACCTGGTCAATATCTTCTAGTTGATGTGAAATGACCTGTGTGTATTGATAAAATGTATGTTTATATGAAGTAAATGCACACACACACACACACACACACACACACACACACACACACCTGACTAGTGTTATGTAAAATAACTGCTGTGAGCTGAAGAGAATGTTCCGGTGTGAGGCCAAGGCCTGCAGGCTCAGCAGGTTTCCTCCTGTTCTCTGTCCAGACAGATAGAGGCAGGAAGGATTAATTTTGATGGTGCCCTCTACATATCTGAGTGATTAATTCTGATGGTTCACGGTTTTAGGCATAACCGTTTGCAATCCTGAAAATTTGGCAGGGATTTTATTTTTGAAGCTTTAAGTACCCAAGCATTTGCAGGAAGGCTCTTTGGTACCGTGTTTAAATTAAGTAAGAGATTTTTGGAGAGTCATTTACCCAGAGGGGAGCTTAGAGTTTCAAAGAGTCCCTCCCTAGCAACAACAACAAAACAATACAAATGTGACCTTCCAATTAATTAGGAAAATAAGCCCTGTGGGTAGCTGTGGATCCACAGTCTTACAGAGCAGGTGCCGGGTGAATCTTTGTCTCCTGGATCTCCTCTGGCCTCATGGACTGCAGAACTGCCCCCTTTGCCCAGAGAACTCCTCAGACGACTGAGTCTAAACAGTGCAAATATCCCCAGGAGAAACCCAGTGAAGACAGCTGTTAGACATGTGTACTGGGGAAGAGAATGCGGAGAAAAGGGATTGTGAATTCGAGGACAGAGGGAGGGACCATTGTGAGGGCAAGCGCTGGCTGGGAAAGGAATGAAGCCTGGAGTCTTGCCAGGGCAGACCATAAAAAGACACCGAGCCTCTGCAGTGACACACAAAGAGGTTTTATCAATCAGCTTCTTTTGGTTTCTGGTGACAAAACACCCAATTCATTCAGGCTGGAGGAAAAAGGAGAATCTAATGATTCCTAATTGAAAAGATCCATGGTAGATTGGGGTGGAGTTTCAGGGATGGCTTGATCTAGGGGTCAAAAGAAACTTTCAAAACCAGGTTTTCTCTGCATTTCGATCAGTGCTTCTCAACCTGTGGGTCACAACCCCTTTGGGAAACCTCTATTTCCAAAAATATTTACATTGTGATTCATAATGGTAGAAAAAATCAGTTATAAAGTAGCAACGAAAACAATTTTCTGCCTGGGGGTCACCACAACATGAGCAACTGTATTAAAGGGTCACAGTACTAGGAAGGTTGAGAACCGCTGATTTAGATGGACTTTTCTCCCTTTGGAGACCCTTTCTGTGAGATGTCAGCTGTCATCTCTCTTTGGAGTCCCTTTCTGTGGGACATCCCATCCTATCATTTCCCATGGGCAGTAAACATTTCTTCTTTGCCTAGCTGTTGCAAGCAAAATCTTGTGGCATAAGCTCTGAATGACATGGGTTGGAGTGGTGGCCTCCTGAGGCAGTGGTGGGCCAAGCTGGAGTGACATGGGATGGAGTGGGTCAGTTCCACAGATAACTTTTTCCGAGGAAAGTGGTCCTAGTGTTTGAAGAAGAAATGAAAACAGAAAGCAGCCCCAGCCAGCTCATGTTCCCCATAGCCTCGGCCAAGACCAGTCCGGAGTGGCCTATGAGACAGGGCTGCTGGACTCCAAGCAGGTCTAAACAACTGTGACAGAGAGGAGCTGAACACTGAACATCTGGTGGGTGGCACATGCAAAAATGATCAGTTTTATGACATCTTTATTTCAGTTATATAACAGAAACATGTATGTGTGTGTGCACGTGTGTAACTATATAGAGGTGCCTCAAGCTGTGTGAGTAGTAAGCATGTTGACCTCCAGTCCAGTGCTGAATATTTTTGCTAGAGACACTCAACACTTGTAACATTGGCTCAGTGTGAGATGATTCTGTTTGACTGCAAGTATGAGGTGGGGTACATCCCAATTAACCCACTGTTGGCTGAAACTGTTTGAACTGAGACTGCATTCAAGCTGGGCCTGGTGCTGAATGTCTGTAGTGTCAGCAGCTGGGTTGCTGAGGCAGGAGGAGCATGAGTTTGAGGTCAGCCTGAGCTACACAGCTAGACCATGTCAGAAAACTGATCATTTTTGCATGTGCCACCCACCACTCAGTTCAAACAGTTTCAGCC